>JARACY010004927.1:0-24329 GCA_029255725.1 Scrobipalpa atriplicella | reverse complement strand
CTAGGTATCACAGGCCCAGAGACAGATCTGAACGATATAAGTAGGTACTTTTAGAAGAGTGTGTGCGAACACCAATACAGACTCTACATAGTTAGAACGGTCGATTGTTGCATAGGTACCTGATTATAATTTTTCATAGTAGATATAAAATTTAGATTCTAAACAATATCTACAAAAAATTGTACACTATAATGAAAACTTACAAAATACTTTTTAATTTACAATTAACAGAGAAAAATCAATATTCAAGTTCAACAAGATTAAGTTAAGCTTTTTTATTTTCATTAAAACTTACAAACTAATTTATTATTTACATTAATTCTTAACGTCATGTTTTTTTTTACAATATTTCGAATAAGTGTGTCAAGATTGGATTTTGAACGACTTTAATCGCAAATATATTTATTTTATAGGCAGTATTGCTTGTCTTTTGTCAAATTTCTTTGATTTGTTCAGTGCTTATTTGACGGATATAAAGTAGCCGTTCGCGTAAGACTTGATTACAAAAAGTTGTAACATGTCTACTACATTATACAAGAAAATATTGAAGGCATTTTGCGATCAAGTAACTCAGGCATTTATTACATTATCAAATATCGTGCATCCAATATGTTGAATATTATTATTGAATAATATTAAACATATTGGACTCAAGAAAAAATTCAATATAAATTGGCATTCATTTTTATATTTTTTACAAAATTTGAATAATATGTTTACACAAAATAATGTTTGCATTGATACAGAGGCATGCCGTGTGAGGCGGATCGTGAAGAAACCATTTATTTGTTCACTTCTACTAGTTTTACGTATTTCAAACAGGAGTTCTAAATGAACGATTTTGTCATGCATGGTAAACTTAATTTTAGATTTATTTACAAGAATATCTTTTAAACACTAGAAAGTTTCCTTAAGGCTCATGTTATTTTCGATACTATCTTTAAAGCTTTTAATGATGCGATTATTGTTTCTTTTAAAAGGGATAACTTTGTACTAACATTAGGCGTATTGATAATAATGTTTAAATATAATGATGGTTAATTTTTGGGAAACCTTCCAATGTTTAAAGGAAAAGGTCATAATAATGGAAAACGCAATGGAAGACAGCGTTCTCAGCCTACTTACAGTATAGACATTTATCACATAGATTAATCTTACGATACCACGAAATCACAATCCTTACAAATTAAATTGTTCCCCAATTACAAAAATTACGTCAATATCTGACAATTACAAAACAAAACACAAAACAAAATCAGGTATAACAATAGGTAACGTTCGAAACAAATTAAAGCAATTCGATTAATTTTTAATCTAGTTTTGAACAACTCGATGGTAACTTTAGTTTAAATGGAGTACTTTTACGAGAATTGCATTGATAAGAGCCAAAAGTTAATGGAAAAGTACCAGCTGATCCATTAGACTGGCAGTAAATAAAATATGAGTACACGAATGTACATAGATTTATTGTATTGTACAAAATGAGTATTACAAAGAACTTTCCAAGTTTTGGATGAAATTTGGCATATCATTGCTATTTACGAGCTGTGGCATAACACATTCAAGCCTTAGAAAGTATCAAACGTCCAGCATTCACTACATCAAAAGTACAAAAATAACTGGCCACAATAATGTGTTCGATATAAAAGCGATTTCGAAAACATATTTCGAAAAATATAACAAGCTATAGTACAGTTTAGTTGACAAACATTCATTCGAAAATAATGCCTGGTAAGCTTTGCATTAAAACCTACTACAATAGTAAAATTAATCCAAAAATAAAAGATATTCAAGCATTGTAATGTAACATAGTTCGTAGTGGAATTATGGATAATGTTAATGGAAAATTGGAAGTTAGTAACTAGAACAATGAGATTATTAAATTGGTACCTACATACGTTAAGTTTAACAAACGAAAATCAATTCAGGTCCCTTTAATTTCTCTTAATTGTACACCAAACATATTTAATGCTTCACAAATCTTTGGTGTTCATCCACATTGCAATCGGCACGAACTAATGGAAGAAAGGCATAACATTACAAAATATAATAATTACGAACACATTGTTTCTTTACTCAAAAGTGATAAAATCTAATATTGAGATTGTAAAATGTCATTGAAAAGCTGCGAAATGCCGAGTCAGACGCATGCATTGGAACAAAGTTTAAAGGTCTACTGATTTCAAATTTTGAGGGATGTTCTTCCATTACAATGGTCAGTCTGATTGTGAGGCACGACTTGGCAATTTGAATGCACACACCAAAAAAAGTGATTAAATGAATTGAATAAGGAATGATTGCGATCCACCTAATGCTAAGTTCCAATTCTGACTAGAACCATTGACCGAACACTATTATGCAAGGGTAAAGTCAATGCCGAAACCTAATTACAGCGTCACCGTGGTTCAAAGATACTGAATTAAATTAGGAGGTAGTTCTGGTGACATCCTCGCTTTAGGCCTGTACATACTTCGCAACTTTTCGTTGACAAATATGTCTATTTTCTATGCTTAAGGAATATGTGTCGGTGGCTTTTAAATAACATTTACCCTAAGGAAATATCTTCAAATAAATACTATCTCGGAAGGTATTGGTCCCGGATTATAATTTTTAAACAAATTATAACAATTTGGACCCTTTCGGCAAACATGTGATTTATAAATTAGTCGTCAATACATCCGCAATTTTACGAATGCCTCACTAATATGAGTATCGCTCTGCGATATCACATGTCTTACAACTAGGCGCTTAACATAATATCCATCTTAAACACATATCACAATTGAACTCTCGAGGTGAGAGAAAGAAATTTCAAAGTCCGAAGTTGCGCGTCTGCCCGCGTCAAGAAGGCGGGCGTCATTCATGCAAGTTCTTACTCAGAAGGAGACTGTTGTGCGGTCCTGATAGATGTCTGATGAGTTCCGGAAGAGCTTCAAACGTCAGTTGGCAAAAGCAGCAGTTAAACCGCCCAGGCGTATTGGTCCGTCCATCGTTTTCGCTCGATGATATTACATTACGATGCACAGAACAGAGATGTTTTAACAAGTGTGCTTTCTGCTTGAACATAGCGACGCAGAGTCGACACGCGAAAGGTTTTTCGCCCGTATGCACTCGGAGATGCGTCTTGAGATTCCATGACATACCGAATTGCTTACCACAGTATTCACATCGGTACTCTCGAACAGGCGCTTGTTTACTTGAACCTTGCTCATGTTCTGTGGAAGGCGTGTCCTCTGCGCCTATTTGTGGTTGACAAAGCCATGTTCCCCAAGATCCTGCACTTGGAGGTCGATATTTATGAACGTCGTCATGCGCTGCAGCTGGAGGCGTAACGCTTCGTTCGGGCAGATAGGGCGGTGCTGATGCACTTAGCGGATGTAAAGCACTCAATCCTCTTGCTGCTATGCCCGCTATCCCACCTGGCCCTTGCGCATACCGCAGGTGAGCAATCTCTTCAAGATAGCTCGGAGGATATGATACAAAAGCAGGATTCTGTGAAGGTGAATTGTTGAATCCAGGTCTTCGTTTTCTATGGGGCGTGACGACATAATTCTCTGGTGATGTCTGTACAAGAGACATAAGTTCTTGGTCGGGTGGCTTGAGATGCGCGTAATCTTCTAATTTCACAGTTCGTAGGTCCAGTTCTGGCGGTTCAAGGTAATGCGATTTCCGTTTAGCCCGTTCAATGCCTCGTCCTAATCGATCACTAAGCAGCTGTCTCCGGTAAACTTGTTCTTGTGGTTGATCTTCTTGGCTTGACGAAGTCGATCTTTTTCTGTTGACATTCTGAAAATTGTAAAATCAACGATTAGAAAATAAAACAAGGTGAGAGTTTTATTTTTGTATTCAATATTTTTTGTACAAAGCATATTAAAATATATATTTAATAAAATTATATTGAACTTTACCTTGGCAGCAACTGTTTCCACATCTACATCTTGCGAGTCCTCGTGTTCACCAGCTGAGTGTTCATTTCTTGCTAGCGATAAGTTGACAGGATTCGAAGAACTTCTGCGTCGATTAGTCAATCGGCCACATTCTTTATCTCCATCCTGATCATCTTCTTCCCTTTCATCATTGCTACTCGTAGACATACTTTCTTTCTTTATACTTAACGATTCATCCGCTTTGTCTTTACTGTATCCTGCTGTGGGTGTGACTCTGTCGCTCTCTGAATGTGAAGATCCTGACGGTGCATCGTGTTTACTGCTCTCATTGCTGTTGATATCTGTTTTCAAGTTCTTAGCTTTTAGCCGTTCGCATGATCTGTTCCTTTCTTCTGCTTTCTGTCTTTCTTTAGTTGATTTCCAGACGTCAGATTTGATTTCTAGCAATTCAAACAATTCTTGCATGTCATCGATTTCTCCTGACTGTAAAAGAAAATATAAATTATAAGCAAGTTGTTTTAAATAATAAAAAAATATGGAAGGTTAATACTTGAATATGAAACGAACCTCAATGTAGGCTTGTCCGCTGTATAGAAACACGAGAAGATGCCTCATAAGGGTGCTACTGATGCCGGACATGTGGATGGTGACTGGACTTTCGACCGTTGGAGTGTCATCGAGTATTTTCCTGGAATCATAGAGATGACTCAATTAATTTATTGACTTTTTATAGTCATTTAATTCTGAAGATCGTAAAACTAAGAATGCTAAGGTAGTCAGGATAGTTGTAAATTTAAGTGGAATTAATGTAAGTAAGTAAGGAGTGTTTCACATACAACGTCTTAGAATTCTAAAGGGCACTTTAGTTCCACGTGGAAACAAGTCACGAGCTATGACATAATCTGCGGACACCGTCTGTTTTTCACTCCTGAGTTGCATTTAATTGCATATGCAGCGGAGATGCGATTAGAATTGAGATAATTGTAGGAGGAATTTCCACGTGTGTAGGTTTATGTGTTGTCTAAAGTTATTAAACTGGTTTATAACCACGATTAGAAAAGCATACGTTCGATAATGACAATAATTTCATTCAATATCCACGTTCCTAGAGCTAGAGTGTTATTTTATAGCTAAACTAGCTTGTACTTATTCAATTAATCGTCATAATCTAATTTTTAATAAAAATATTTTATATGTTGTTTTTGGCTAGATTTTAACTTCAAAAATCTCCAACAAATACAAACCAAACCTATTTCCTAACTTTTTTCTGTTGAAGAGCTATCTGAATAAAATGTGGCACTCAAGGATGCAGGCGCGGTGCTTGCCGTACGAGTACTACTTTATCAATTACCTTATGAGGGGGCTAGCGGCAGCCATGACGATCCTATGGGCGGCGAGGGGCACGGCGTCTTCGCAGACCAGCACGAGGTCGGAGTAGCGGGCGCCACGCCACGCCGCGCCCACCTCGTTCAGGATGCAGGCGTGGTGCTTGCCGTACGTGAGTGTCAGCAAGCCCTCGCCCATCATTCCAGCACTGGAAACAAAAGAGATAATTGGTTAGGCTTGTTGACGAGAAACCTATTTTAAAATATGCAAGTTATATAAAGCTCAAAAATGCGAGTAAAATCTCGAAATTGCATTCTCCGTTGACAGTGATTTTTTGCATCTGGATAGATGGCTTTTGTAAGAGAGTCGAGAAAATGCCTTCGCATGTAATAAGAGGGGTCAAAAGAGTCATGGAACTATTCTGTTGAGGAAAATAACTTTAATTGCACAATCCATTAAATGACTAAACGTCAAAGGTGATGAGGAGTAAACAGAAAAAGCTGACCACAACATTTTTTCTAAACGAACAAATATATTAAATCGTCGTTAACATGGTCTCAATTTCAAAATAAGAAAAGATGATAAGATCCTATCATAAAATGAATAATTCCATAATTTGACTATCGTGTGAAATTGTGATCATCGCTAAAGAATTATTAAGTGGCTATTGTGATGCAAATTGTGAGAAGATGCTTTGAATGTGAAATGATAGCGATGATGTATCACCAGGAAATATTTGTTGGAAACAAGTTTGTATTAACAACACATTCTCGATCGATTTCAGTCCGTGATTTCAACCAACATCATCTAATTGGAAGATGAGCCTAAAGATTCGTGATTGGAAACATATTAATAAGTGAAATCTTATTCGATTTATGATTCGTTTAAGACGGATCTCCAGCTATTTGATGTTGAATCGAAAGGCAACAAGGTTGCAAATTACGCTTCAAGAATATACATTATAAAATATAAGTATATGTACATTATAAAATATAAGTTTACAAAAAGGCACATGTATACTAAAAATCCTACACAATGGGCACTATTCGAAATTTCTCAACCAAATTAAAAAGGTTAAAAGGTGGCAAGAATTTAAATGCTCGTGAAACAGTTGACGTGTTCTTGGACTGCCAAAAAGAGGTGGAATCCTAACAGGTGCTAGAAAGCCTGTCGCAATAGAACCTTGGCCCGATAAAGCATCGCAACGTGCTATTAGAATTGCGATAGAAGCGCGAGATCGTTTAAAAGACGATCAAGAGCTTCTATTTCATTGTGTCGGCAACGCAGGGGTCACCGGAATATAACATTTATTGTTGTCAGCAAATGTAACTCTATTGTTGCACTTAAAGTCATATTTAATTGAAGATGTTTCAGTGCAATATTTAGTTTGAATTCGGTGGAATGTTCGCACGACGATGATTTTAATCGCAAGTTCTGTCACGATTTTGTAATTATTTTGACTTCAATGCTTGTGTGCACAGAATTTTTAGAGCCTGAGAAAAACAAGACCCTGCTGGCGATAGCATCAACTTTCAAAATTGTAACTTATATGGATGGAAATAATGCTTTGATTTTGTCTTGTCATGTTTACTTAAAAACTTTTGAAATATTTCAAGGATTCTTTTTTATTTCATATCTCATAAAAAGTAACGACTCGTAGATACAATTAAACTAGACATTATGGTAATGAATTTATATAAAAACAAGGACTGAGCATTTCCTTGAGCGTGGTAATCGTGAAGCTATTAAAAACTAGTTGGTATATAACACTGTTTCTAAGTAAGGGTTCAGGTTAAAAAATATCATAGAATGTAGCATGAGATTATAATGCGGTAGGTATAATTCTTCACTAGTTTCAGTCAAGGTAAGATCTTTTCTTTGTTTCGCCGTTTCACCTTCAAAATTTGAACTTGAAGTTACTTCGTTTAATATTGCATCCGCATCATTGAGAATCTTCCTTGCGGAACTCTAATATTAATAGTCTAGTCTATAAAAAAGGTGAGATAATCTACAAGAACGTGATGTTAAATTTTCCTCGGGCTATGAATGTGGGCTGATTCTTTAATATGGCGCTAATTGAAGGCCACGTCTTTATTGATGTAAATGTATTGTGTGCCTTATAAAGAAAGAACAATAAATTAAGTTTAAATTCTCCCGCTTTATTATCTACTTTGTCATATTTGAACAGATACTTAAATTTAATTAATTGTTCATTTGCGTAATAATTATTTCAGTTAAAGCGGCTTACATATTTTTCAACATTCTGTTTTTTGTAAATCAAACATTTACTACAATATTTTCTATCTTGATACCAGACGGTCGCCATTTTGAATACATATTCTTAATTACTATCTTATTTCAGTTCCTTGAGTCAATATTTTTTTTACATCGGTATAGTATATTTTGTTACTTCTTAGTATTTCGAAGAACCACATCTTATTTATGGTTTCCTGTCTTCACCATTTTCTGTAAAGGCTAATATGAAAACACCTTGGCTGGTGTATTATTAATGCGGCCTGCATCTTGGTTTCTGCAGAAAATCATTCTAACGACCTTAACCTGTTCTAATGTGTTCACGTTCGCAGGGTTGGCAAGGCATCTAATAACACTTGTGTCTTTTTATTTTAGATTGGGTACTTTTTTATCTTTTCTATAGTCAAATATGTGTGTGTTTTTTACTTTTGATTAATTTTAGATGTACCTAATTCTGGAGCCTCGTTCTCACTTTTTGTTTCTGTGATTGGATCAAAATAAAAACAATTCAAATCTTATAGTTATACAAATTAGTAACAATCTCTTCATCATAAGTAATGTATATTCTGTCTTTGCTATGATTTGACGTTGTAAAAAGCAACGTTTGGTTGGTGTAGTTCTTCGTCTTCGTCAATTTTAAGATAAGATTTGACTTCTGCTACCCACTATAATTCTGAATATTATTCCAATATTGTTGCCCTTCAGCCCCAGCCCTGCGCACGAGTTTGTTGCAGAGCATGTGAAGTGCAGTGTTTCGTGCGGATACACACGGACAATGGCGCGGGCGCGGGCGAGCCTGTCGCGCTCCACTGCGCGTGCGCAGCCCTGAAATACTCCGCTGAATACTGGAGAAAAATACCAATAGAGAATAGACTAAGAATACAAAAACGAATGAAAGGAAATCGGTTCTGATTTTCCAATGTTTGTCTAAAGAATATATTCTGTGTCTAAAGGTACATGGCCGATTTAAAATTTTTGAAGATCGGAAAGAAAAAAGGTATTCCAAAGTATAATTTTGTTGAGTATTTAACTATTGATTAAGGTCCATACAATAGGTATACCGTACCTACTATAGTGCCTTAAAAAACTTCAGTAAGGATATTATTGTCTAACACTTTCACGGTTCCTGTAATTACGGATGTTACGCATTATGTCAAATTACGTTTTAATTACGTACAATACTGCCTTAGTAATTTTAATGTAATTATATACCAATTAACACTAAGTTAAGTAGTTATGTAGTAGGCATGAAAAGATAAATACTTGTAACCGCCATCTTACGACTTTCTATTGCACTAAATACTATCACTATCAACCCAAGTCGTTCCAGTTACAGGTTAAGCCACTAGATGGCAACAACATACATTTCTCTACAGTCATCATAGATGGCGCTACTAGTCCATAAATCAATAGTGACTAGTCTATTTGACACTGAATATAAATAAACAGTGATGAATGAAATGCTTAGCCCTGGTTTAACCGCCGGATTTAGCCTTTCTAGAATACTTAACTGACCTTAAAATAAGTCCAATTCACTTTCACCAAAGCTTTTAGTAAACAAAATTCCGGAAATACTTTTTTGGGCACAATCTCTTGCCTCTCACTCGCTAATTTGGTCGTAGAAGGTGATTTGGTGCACAATTGGTTCAAAGCAAGCTTGGGTGAGAAATGCGTAGTGAAAAACCCTGAAAAGTGAGTTGTTGGGTTTGAAAGGGCCGGCAGCCCTTGCCCTTGCTTTCTGTATGATTGTTTAATTGTCACTTAGACCTTATAATTACGTTGTAACTTGCGTAAGTGTTGTAACGATTAATAACAGATTGCAATTATGAATAAGTAGCATTGATTTAAATTAATTTAATTACGGTGAGATATTTTCTTATTGAACGTCGCGCTGCGTTGACGTGTTAACCTTTTTTCTGTTTAGTCATTAATTTAGCAATCAGGATTTGTAGTTACTCCAGAACCTCCTGATTGTTAAGTTTATATTACTTATAAATTCTATGGTTTCTCTATAAAAAAAAGAATGATTTCTGCTACGACATTTGCTACGCCGTAGCACGTAGCACAGTATATCAATCAAGTATACATTATCACTTTACTTAAATAATATAAAACCCGAGTTTAATGAAATGCATCGCCTTTGGCTAGAAGTACAAATAGAAGTTTTCCTCATACGTAAATCTGCCTATAAAAGAAAATGAACGACCACAATGTAAATACTTACTTAGCAGCGTAAGTAGTAGTCAGGTAAATTCTATGAAATTACTACTTAGAGGCAACTACCCGGAAAAGTCATAGTCATAAGTTCACGTTTAAATAATAAAGATTGACTTCACGCTTTGCTACTTCTTAGCCCATTGTTCAGAAAAGAAACAAAAATAAAGAAAACTGATTTTGATTTTTAGATACAACCAACGTTAGATATTTGAATCTCTTATCCTTGAAATAAATGAGATTTAGAAAAAAGTCTGAGTTACAAAAGGCGATACGAAAACAACCTCGACTGGAAGATCACATAAATATTAAAACAAAATAAAAAACTGATTCACATTCTTCAAGGAAGACTCGACGGCTTCTTATAAAAAATATCGTATTGGTCTGTCAAGAGCACGCCAAGGTTGGCCATAACTTGCCTTACATAATCCAGCCAGCCCACACTAATTAAGCTGCGACCTAGAATAACCGCATAATATAACGCACCAGCCACATTACAATCAATTTACACGATTCCATTCCGATATGATGGCGTTGCTCAAAAAAAGCTCTTTATCTAGTTTCCTGCTTCGTGCAAAATGCTTTGTCATCGCAGTTCTCAGTCGATACTATCAACTGCCACCGTGGTCTAGTGGTCTGAGCCATGGGCTCCCGATCCGGAGGGATCCTGGGTTCGAGTCCCAGGGGAACAACACAAAGTTGATATTTGTCAATTTATCACTTTGTGTGAGATTTTCCCCAGTTTGGTTAGGACAATGCAGGCTGAATCACATGATTGTCTGGAGGAAAAAAGATGCCGAGCTTCGGAGGGCACGTTAAGCCGTCGGTCCCGGTCGTTGTCTTTGGTAGTGGTCGTTACATAAACCATGCCAGAGGCCTATTTATTTATTTAGGCGGTTTAAAAACACTGACAGCAGGTTTCATCGGGTCGATCGACTCGAAATCCATACGACAGAAGAAGAAGGCGAAATTATAAAAAAAAAAAAACTTTTAATTGCAATTCGATATAATGTTTAAAAAAGTAAGCGTAAGAGTACATCATTGCAAATGTGTATTTTCCTACGGCACTACGCATAACAGGTACTAATATGACAAAGAAATATAGGTCACAATCTAATAATAAAGTCCGCCGTGTGTAGGACGAGACAAAAATAAAATACGAGATCTATAATTATATTCAAACTATGACACGAATTCTTCATGTCAAATTTATCACTCCATTAACATTGTTTATTTTCATATTTGACCGTGAAAATATGACGCCATTGCCTTTGTGAAATTTAGTATTTTGTCATCGTGTGACAATGTTGATTCCAAAAACATACGTGATGTTAAGGTTTTTCCGAATCCTACTAAATATTATAAATGCGAAAGTTTGGATGTTTGTTTTGATAATTAGTAATGTTGCGAAATTGTGTGCCCTGATAAAAAAAAAACAGCATTTGGGAGTAATTTAAGTTTTTAATAACTAAAATAGTTATGTTTTTCAATAATTGTAAAGTTGTGTTTCATATAAATGAAAGAAAGAAATAATAAATACGCCTCAGGCAGGACTTGAATCTGTGACCATCGGAATGTCATTTCGTGGCTTTGCCAACGCTACCGTTACTAGTTGTTTCAGTATAAAACTAAGCATCCCCTAGACAGTTTTTATGACAACCTGTCACTGCAAAAGGAAGAAATTGTGATCTTGTAGCGCCTAGTGGATTCTTTTTAAATTATTGCCACTGATATGTCATAAATGTTACTTAAGTGACACTGATTAGACAAGATACACAGAAAAACTGTACGGTAATACCTAGGTAATACTAATACATAATATCTGTTAGTGTTCATCTACCAGCCACTATTAGCTGTCTTTACTTCATTCCTGTCAATGTAGGTACCATAGCCAAATTTTAGTTCTAAAAGTCGCCACATGAACAGATAAACTAACTTCATTATAATTTTACGTACCTATAGGTATATATTTTTTGAGTACAAACAATGAAAGACGCTGAAATTGATGACTACTCAAATGTTTTTGACATTGATAATATTTTCGGTATCGAAGCGAGTGATAAAGAAGACAGTATCGTCTATCACTTTATAGTATAAAAAAAGAAAAGCGTCAAAAGACCATCCAAATCGCAACAGATGACAGAACAGAACGCTGCGCCCGCGCCGTATCGCCGGAAACCGTAAAAGTTGGCGGTATAAATCGCAGGTTTGCGAAACGCAGCGCTGTTCTGGTGTTGCAAGTGTAGAAATTGTAGCCACCAACACCGGAGTAAGACAACGTTTTATATGAACGTGGTGAAAAATGGAACTAACGTAGCCATCCTGAGATTTGACAGTTAGCTCTATTCTGCAGCGCCCCCGCCCACCTTCATTTAAAGACTTGTCGTGTTGTAAGCCTGGCGCGGTTAGGGCTATTACTTATTCTGTGTTATTCTGTGGCTGGTGTTGATAAACAGGTTGTAATGCTGTGGGATCGTATTAACAGTTAAACTTGACTTACAATACTTAATACTTAATGGTCATCCATAAACATTTTGGTGCCAATATAAATTTAAAAAACACGCAATTTTTAAAGGATGTATAACAGTTATGCACTAGAAACTTCTATTTATTTATAAGGGAATTAATTTATAAGTCGAAAAAAATTAAATACTTAAAATTAAAGTCGACGATATCGTAGGTGAGATAATGTATGAAAATCAATGAAATTATATGACACGCTTTTCCACTTGCCGGCACGGCACCGTCACGGCATGTCATCGATTCCCATAGATATTGTCACGTGCCGCCAGTGCCGTGATATATGAATAAAAAGCAATTTTTCAAAGCGGGAACCTCTAGCTGGTTTTCTAGTGACTGTCGATAGAAAACCGCGCTACACTGCAACCGTAGATTTACTAGAGCGTGGGATTGAGAAAAAGTTTCAACTTTCGCCAATTGCCAAATACTAACTTGCGAAAATACAATATACTAACATTAATTTTTGTCTGATTTGATTGATTCTATGATGAAATCGAAATAATAAAAACATTTACAATTTGAATAAAAAAATAAAATAATACAGTATTTATTATTACTACTTACATGATATTGATGATAAAACAGACACTGAATCTAATTTATATTTCTTTGTCATTGATGGTGACGATAATAACAACAAATAATATTATAAAGAGAAAAAAAGAAATAATGATGATTCGATTAATAGCGTTAAAGTACTCTCATTTGTGAAGAATAGGCATGTTGACTGGGTGGCTAAAAAAATTCAAAACCTTTATACTTAAAACTGATGGCTAAAATATTGTGGATCTCATTCACCATTTAAAAAAATATGCACATTTAGATTCAATAATCGAGTTAAAAATATAGAAGTTATTGATTTGAGTAGTCAATATTTATAAGCCAGTGACGTCATAACTCACAATTTCCATACAAAAAAGCGTTTTGACATTTCATAAAAAGTTGCTGATTTGACTAGTAGGAAAATAGCCTATTATAATATTGGTTAGAGCAAAGAAAGCCGTCATCGTAGTGAGAAAATCAATCAGCCTAGGCACTCCGTTACGGTGTGTATGCGGTGTCTACACGAAGAAGAAGAAACAAAGAAAGCAAGAGATAGTAAAATATTACATTTAACGAAATTAAAAATCTTCTGGTATCTTAGCATAACCGCTCAATATGAATAAATAATACCAACCAAATACTAAGAAACACTGTATTTTTGTCTAATAAATTTCTTCTTATCTTATTTCATATTCTCCTTTTCAATAGCGAATGATGTTTTCATAATTACTTGCACAGATGTCTCTGTTTTACTTTCAATTTCTTTGTGTCATGTCTGTTTTGGCCTGTTGCGTTTCAAGGTTTATGTGTACTAGGCATAAGTTATTTTGGATATAAATTCACATTTTTTCTTTCTATACTATTGTGTATTATTTTCTTTTTTTTCTTTTCTAATGCTTCTGGGCTTAAATTAGATTGTGTCGGTGGTATTTAATGAGTTTACCTACACATATCCAACACATTGACATGTATCTTAAGAGTTTCTATTGGTATGGTGTTCGGTATGTCCTGCATTCCTATAGCTGCTGTAAACTTGGCAGCAATGACAAAGTAATCAAATGTAAGTTCATAACAAATTGCATGGTTCGCTAATTGTTTCCCGAGATTGGCTGGTCGTAACCGAGACATTGGCTTTTATGGATTAAATTCTTTGAACATTCATTCTTAATCGTTATAATCACTTTTACCTCATTCAGTGGCTTTTATTTTTCATGTAAAATCTATTTCTATATTGTTTTTTTTTTTTCAATTAAAAATTTATTCAGAATAGCCATCCAGGAAGTTTATGACCATAATCATCATTCACATTGGTGTGATGTATTATTATTATTCTTGCTTACATCAATTTATTTTATGAGCTATGCGTGGTTGACTTCTTTATGGAAATAGTAAATAATAAAATAATTATCGGCGAGCATAAAATAGAAAATGCATACATTATATGCAAATTACGTTAGATGTTATTTTCTGCAGGCAATCTATTATTAACGACGTTGAGAATGCTGCAAATGATCAAATCGTTGGAGCTAGTGAAGTATCCAGGCCATATCTCAGCATGGTCGATTGAACTCTGACTGATACAGCATTCGCTAGTCACAGACCCCATAGACCGCTCACATCCAATCCAATCCTTCCACGCTCTATTTCCATCGCTGAAATGATTGGCAAAATCAAATTGTCCATTCCTATTTCAACGCTTTAACAAATTCGCGACACAATCGACAGCACTTCATGCTTATCAATTACAAAATGCTAACGCCTAAATTAGTGACTCCGGCTGATGATTATACTGACACAACAACATGAGAAACCAGCGATTTGAATAATTTAATAATAAGGAAGGACACTGAATTACGAGATTGGGAAGTGGTAAGAATACGGCAGTACGTTTCAATGACGTTATGTATGTACTTAGCAACAGGCCGGGCAGACCCCTTTTACAAGCGTCTAACAAGCGTATGACAGAAAGCGATAGTCATGTAAGTCGATAGTTGTCAAACAGGAAACCGCGGGGCGCGCGTGGCGATATACCAGTACTACGCCACGCGCTTTGTGGAGTGGCCTTCGGACGAAATGTGGAGCCAGAACACACCGCACATACAACCATTATCCCTTCGTGTGGCAAATTCCCGCTCCGGGAGACAAAGAAGTTGACATAAAATGGCGGATGTCATTTTTGAAATTAGCGCGCTTGTGGCATTTGTCCCACTCCGGGAGAGATAATTATTTCGCGCGTCTGGCGGCCGGCCTGCTCCGGGAGAGTAGCTAAGTGCTTTTTTAAACGTTAAATTTGGCGGCATTATAGCATTTTGCACTGCTCTAACTTATACTGAAGCATATTTAAAGAACAAAGATAGACTACAGTGCAACAGAAATGTCAACAAGACATTTATTTTATTGAATGTTCATTATTCCATGGGCGGTTAGGTGGCAGTGTTTATGTTCGTGAGGTGTACGTGTATTTTATTAATTTTCGGTATATTTCGTTGTGTTTCGGCCTGAACCTAATAAGAATAGGATGTATGGATAAGTAATACACTTCATTCAAGTAATTGTTTATGTGGATTCAAGGATTTTTAACAAAAAAATGCTTAATTCATCAACCACTCCGACTTTGCAACCGTGTTAGTCCCGCCAAAAAAACTATTTATTGTTGGCTATTCACGATACTTTTGTGTAAAAGATTGTAAAAAACTAATTATTGTAGAACTATTTACATATTTCCTACTTTAGATTCATCCAAATTAATCAATATTTAGCGAAATTTGTGATAAAATTACTGCCGGCATTGTGTTGACCGGACCGGGACACATGCCACACGGCGTTTGACACTCAAGGTCAACCGATGCGGCCATTTCGTTCACCGCTAAGTTAATGTGGATGTGACTTTCGGATTTTTGAAGTGAAAACTTCTTTAGCGGCGTTGAGCACTTTCACTCTTTGGGATGAGGAAAAAATGATAAATTCAGATCGTCACCGTGTTACCGACACCATAGTATGTGTTTAGTATGAAACGTTAGGAGATCGGTATAGGACCCGTGGGTGATCCGTGGGGGACCCGTGGGGGATCGGTAGGGAGCCAGTAGGTAGGTTAAAAAAAATAGGTTTAAAAAAATAATGAATAAATAGTTGCTAAAAATTGTCTATATTACTTGAAATGATAGATAAAACATTTTTTTATTTTCTTCCTAGGGAATTCATGAAAGTCGTATCCACACTATTGTAGCCGCTCTGAGACCTATTAAGAGTAGAAATTGGGTGTTTTGTTTATAAATTCTCAAATATTTTTCTATACTAAGACGTTTTCATTTTGTTACTTTACGTTAGTTTATTAAATCTAGTTTTATAAAATGTTATCAGTATCAAAAAAAGATAATCTGGAATTGTTTTACAGGCCATTAATTGTGAGTAACTATTTCGAGTCGTTTTTCGAGGGCTTTATGTTTATGTCTCAAGCTGCCAAACTAATTACTTTACGAATGTAAATATTTGTGTAGGCTAAATACATGAATAGAACTTTCGAATAAACAAAAAATATAAGCCACTTGAGCAACGTCTCTCTCAGTAATAATCTTGAAACATGAGTCACTTTATCATCATCGACAGGACGGCGCCTGATAAGGCCCAAATCTTGTAATGATCCTACTGCTAAAAAAATGTATGGAGTGAAGTGATTTTATGACTGTATGTTTTAAATTATGGTATAGTATTGTAAATAAAATACAAACTTTGATGAGAAAAAGTATAATAAATGAATTACAGTAGCTTATGTATTGAAAATTGGAAAAAACACCATGACCCTATCTTTACTTTACGACATTGTTTTATTTTCACACTTTATACATAATTTACAGTACGCAATATGATAGAGTGCTTAATTAAGAATCTAGAATGCTACATTTTATTACGCTTATAATACAGAAAAGCAGTAAAATTTAAGTTTTTCTAAACATCGAAGACTAGTTTATATTGTCCTTCCTAGGCCTGTGCCAGACGTGGTAGAATTTGCAAAATGGCGGCCGCCATAATTAGTCTTTTGTTTTCTCTCCCGAAGCGGGACAGGCGCCAGATGCGCGTAAATGACTAAAATGGCGGCGCCACTCGAAGGGTTATGTAACACCGATACACAACAAATGCTCATTCACAAACGGTACATCTGTGGCCCTGTTGTTCACATCCAAATCCTGCTTCTATCTTCCCATCAAACTTCCGGATTTATTTTTTCGCACATATCAAACGCGTCGTACATAACAAAAGCAGGTTTTTAAAATTCGTGTTTACTACGCTAAGATTCATGAGAATTTACTATAATAAGAAAACTGATAAAGCTATCGGCGATAATTTCTTTTGCGTTGTAATAACAAGGAAATGTCCAAATTAGATTATGTTAATCAATGTCGACACGAGTCAATGAGATCATTGTCATTGAAATATTTTTTGATTGTTTTAATTAAGTTTGACGTTTCGATTGTTACATCATTACTGAAATCACACTCTGCGATGATGATATAATGACAGAAACTACATCTATTCAGTCTAATTTATCACTAATTTGAAACGTGTCTTCAAATATCACCGCTGAAGGTCTTATATTAAATTGACCTTTACCGGTTGATTGTGAGAAATTTATTGTTGCATCATTGATCTAACGCTAACTAGACATTTCACCGTGTTTGGCATAGACTCGTGCGATTATTTATAATTAAATGTCGGGTCTTTTTGATTGCTCTTTGTCTGATCTTTCATCGCAACATTGTAGAGTAAATTTAAGTTGTTCTATACGCGTCCTTCACTAGGAAGAACAAAGCGTGATCTCAATCAGGAAGAGATTCCGAAGAACCTGTTTTTGGTTCTATCCGGTTGCGTGATGATAAGTTGATAGGTTTTGTTTTCGATTAGTGGAATGTGTAAACATTTTCTACGCTTCAAAACATAAATAAAAAGACGAAATGAATGATCAGTCTATCAAAATAAACGTTTAAATAGTATTTTATAAAGTTATTGTAGATTGTAATTCCGCCGGTAGCAAAAGAGCAAACGAACAGACGAATAAAACGCATGCAACTAGTAGCTACGGATATAGGTACATCTCAAGATTTATTTAGAAGCGTTAATACCCTTGCGTGCGAGAGAGTCTTGGGCTGAAAGCGCGAATGAGTTTTACCTTCGTAGACGCTAAAATAGCCCACAGTTACACTCTCACCTTGCGTTTGATTGACGATCGATCCCTTGTGCCAGATACTTGCTAACACACAGTGCAAACAACTGTACTGTAAACAGAGTTATTGGGCGACTAGCCTAATACGCTATTATGTATTGAAATTTGTGAAGGTGTTTTATTGGTAGCTCTATTTGTGTTGATATCTTCACAGATTTTCCCTTGATCTGTTACATTGTAATATATTATGCAGAAGCAATAAGGAATTGTAACGTGGTTCCATCACTCTTATGGAAACCTTCCATAAATATGTGACGTCAGCTTTGTTTTGAACTTGCATTTGCGTCTTGGATTTCCTTATGTGCTATAGAAAGTTTAACTGTGTGTTAAGCTTGTATAATTGATTATGATGGTTCAATGCTTTATTCTGTATCGTCTTTTCGATTGGTTCGTCGATTTGAATACAATTTTGTTCGCCTTTGGAAATCTTCACCGGTTTCCTTCCTACGACATTCCTCGGTCCCGACCGCTGCGGGCGCATTTCTGTATTTTCGCAATAAGTTCGGAAACAAATCGAGTTCGTGTTCGACATTTTGCGATCACAAGCGGCAGTTAGATGACTATTTATAAAGAACGTGTCTAAGAAAAGGTCGGGTTTGATTGTCGGCAGTCATTTGAATATCTCTTGTGTTATTACAGCAAATTACGATGAATTAAATCGTCTATATAGAGGCGGTTCTCACGCCGTGATATTAGTTGACCTTGGTACAGGTAGGTGCTTTGAACCTAACGATATTGATACTTCTCATTTAAATAAAATACATAATATAGGTTACCAAGCATCAATGGCTAAATCAAATAAACAGATTCAAAGAATATAATAAATCGCTTCCGTTTACTTGGGTATCTTCAACAGTCGAGGTAAACAAGAGCCGCCAAGGTTCGTTTTGAAATAGGATGGCACTTGACCTTCAGGATGAAAGTCAACACTCTTGCGCAACATATCGACGCGCGCACGCAGCTCTATGCTAATAAACCAACGAGACACATATTGGAGCTGATCATGACCCACATATCCATGTTCAAGGATTTCACATATTTGGTAGGCGATGATTTCAAAACCTACAGAATTTTTAAGCCTGTTAGCGAGATCTTGAAGGCGATGACAATGGATTCCAATATCTTGACGATTAACATTTTTCAAGCGGAAAATCTCGCTATTTCTAAGAATGCAGAATTTTCTCCGGATTTCCCAGGTTTTATTGACCAGACAATGAAATATTTATGAATCATTGTGTTGACTAATCTAGTTATCCGCGTTGACAGGATTCTTCCTTGTTTCTTTCTCTTACATATCACGCGAGAAACACATTAGCCAAATCATTAAACGTGTCATGTTGAAATCCTGTAAGACCGGACTAGATTTTTCACCACTCCTTTCTACACACTCGCATGGTTAACTCACACAGCTGTTGCATCTGTTGCAGTGTGAGTGCGCATGGTTGTGTGCGTGTGCTCCTGCGCATGTAGTGGTGGAGCGTGCGTAGATCCGCGGGCTTGTTGCATAGAGGGGGGAGGACCCCGCACTACTAGCGGACCCGCGATTTTGTAACAACGTTTTATTTCAAGGTCACTTGTTTTGTTTTTAGAAAGTCTGCACAACTCCCGCTCAATATTACCCAAAAATCTTTAAAATTTTAATTACTTCTATATAGTTCCATCAAACCTTAAAACATCTTATCGATGATCGTTTTGAATATCACAATGTTATTGCCGCGTCTAATTCTCTAATAGAGTCTATTAAAGTCTATTAAATAGACCAATCACCAATATAAATAATATTTCCTGCATACCTACTTTATTTATAAATGTTTTATTATAACATGTACTTAAATAAAATACCGGTTTTAAAGAAGTTACAGTTATTATTAGTTCACACAATTTATTAGTTGGTGTATTTTCATAAATAAATATGGCTATGTGAACTGCGATCAAAGGAAAACACTAGTCAAAATGAGAACTCTTTAAAAAGAAGTTAATGGTTTGATTAGCAAACCATTCGTAACATCGTAACTTATGTTTCGTAAGGAGAAAGTTCACCGACTCACCTAGCAAGGTTTTCGGATGCCTCATTCAGAGACTTTATAATGAAACATATGGTAATAAATATTCCAATATGATTTTATTGGGACAAGGATGATTCTCATATTGGAACTGTGACTCCTCAAAATGTCAAACCGAATATCCATTTCGAATTCGCGATTAACGATAATAGGTTTTAAATGCGGAGCATTAATTATGAAAAATAAAGCAATTTAATATTTCTTTAAAGAATAACAAGTTTTATGAAGAAACACAATTAAAACGCGAAAACAAGTTTGGTGAAAGCAATTGTACCATTAAAACTATTGCAAAACCAACTAAACAATTACCAGGCGATTAAACTTCTCACACTAAGAATGCGGTTCAAATACCACTTCATGCTCACGCTTACTCCGTTGCTTCACGAAACTCAAAACTTTACCATTTCTTATTTCACCATCACTTCCATATACGCCGCGATGTTCTCTCGTTGCCGAAATGATGAAATTTAGTCGACTGCCATTTTGTGGCACTTACATAAGCGTTCACGCTAAATTTTGCTGACAGAGAAAGTACGAAAGCCTCTTATGCAACGGCTACGTAACTCTGTAGCGATTCAGTTTTGATTTCCTTACTTTTACGCCCATCACTATTACGTGACTTTTTGGGGTATTTTTTGGTTTGTGTAGTTTACTTCCTAGGTTCTGTTTATATGTATTTAAATAATATTTTTTTCAATGAATTAAATATCTGTAATGAACGAGTCATGTCATAGTTAGAAATAATTATAGGTATGCTTGAACTATTAATTCTTACTTAATTTCCTCAAAGTTGTTTTGAAATGAAGTCGCGTCAAAATAACAAAACTCATTTAAAAAAACACGTACGACAAAAAGAATAAAATAAAAATGAAGCTACTGCGCAGATGTATGCAAAAATTATTTCTCAACAAGTCGCTGTTCCTAAAGTGAAGGTTACTTACTAAGAGGGGTATAAGTGGATGACTTGTCATATTAGACGAAGTCTAAGTTTAGAGCAAGAGGCTATTAGGTAGAATAGAACAATCTACGTACCACGTGAGTCAAATCCCAAGTAGGCAATGCTTGCAAGGAGATAGATCACGAACTAACTGAATAGACTAAAGAAGATTTTGTTAAATCTTGAGACGCTTGATAAAGTATTTTGAAAATAAAAGAGATTCTAACTTTGTTATAGCATGAGTCACAAAGTGAAGGTGAGCATATCATTAAAGTAGGTGAATTAGAACATAAAGGAACAAAGTCATCAAGTGATGACGAAACATATTTATCGTTGAGAAAAATGTAATGCATTTACAAGAAAAGCGAAGCAAACAATGGAGCATTTTAGAAATAGGAAAATGTTTTGTTTATGGAAAGATAGGTTCTGTGAATTACCACAACACTTCTAATGTTCGCGTGCGAGAAAAGAGAGGAAAATCCGATGCATTATAAAAGTACGTGACTTGCAGCAGGAAATATTATCTCAGTCAACAACGGATGAAAAAAGAACAATAAACTGTATAATATTTAGTTATAAGTTGGTAGATATAATACTGTAATTAATTGTGTAATTTGTGATACTAGAATAAAATGTGACATATATGTAATGCATATCATATACGATATCCAGAGAACAGTGCAGCAGGCGGTTACTAATACTACGATAGTCGATAGGCACTAGTTAATTGGGAAGACACATACACATTTTTTAAGATTTTAGATGAGAGCTTTTTTAGAAAAAATATATATGAGTAAAATATATATGACTTAAGTTAAGGAAAGGAAGTTAGCAGTCTTTTGCAACAGTACAATCTCTGTTGGTTGTCCCAATTTCGCAGTTATCAGTGAATTTAAATATGTACGGCGCTAAGATAAGACACCACGTCTGCTCAACTCTAGTTTCGGCTTCATATGCTTAACTTAAATTCAAATATGTTCCACTTTATACCACTTTAGTGAAACAGCGCCGTCGGAGGCTTAATTTTCTTTTTTATACTCTCACACACATCAACACGCGAATGCACCTCTCTAAATAAAATTTTTCATTTAAATTGATTTTGTAACATCGTATAATTTTCTTTGTAGGTATGATGAATAAACAATAAAAACATATTTTTAGGTATATAAGTAGGTTGTATTGTTGATCAACATAAATCAATCAGTCATTATGAAATTCAAAAGGCAAACCGCGAAAGTAGGTACTATAATAAGGAAAATTTAAAGTAATGTAATGTAATCAGTCTGGCCAAGTGCACGTGTACTCTTGCAATTCGTAGTAAAATAAGCGGTCAAAACCAAAATCAATAATCGAATGTATCAAATAGAGAGAATAAATATGTCACTTGATAAATTGACGTATCCAATATTGAAAAATACTTGTCTTATTTTAACCATTTTCAAACTACATATTAATGATAATGAAGCACTGATGAACTTATAATCAAATAAACAAATGTATATTATGTAGACGTTAAATCAAAGTATACATACATGCACCTAGTTAAATACTAGTTACAAATAGTAAATTTTACGAGTAAATTTGCGACGCAACAAAATGCATGTGTTGGTATATAGGGATAAATAACTATATTCTAACTGCGTATTAGGTTAAATCCGACGATGATACAACCAGTCTTTCACCAAATGTTTGTTCTTGGTATTGGCCCCAAAATTAGACATGAGTCATCTAAATGCGGGACTTATTCACTTCTTTCTTTTATTTTGCGTCCTCTACTCTAACGAATTTTAGTCCCTCCTTTTTTGCCTTTTTGTAATAGGTAGGTACAGTCTGCAAAGGCGATTTCTGGGTAGGGCCGCTCGAAACGGATGAAATTATTTCAGGAATCTACCTGTCTGTATATTTTTTCAGTTCACCGATTTCATTCACATAGTATCTTTCGAAACTGTTTATCATTAGTATTATTTTTATAAATAAAAGGAAATTTCTATGTTCATTTTATATGTTTGTGTATGATCTGGTTTAAGACTAGCCTATGCAAATTTTGTTTACGAGCAGAACAGAGTAGCATGGTAACTCACCATAACTATTTCTATACGTAATGATTCCCACATACTATTTCTACATTCTTTATTTCTGAAAAATGAACTTTATTAGAAGATATTTTTGAAGGAAATTACCTACGAGCGTGGAAAATATACCCGCAAAATATATAGGCGATGATGATTCAGAGGTATTCCTTCGAAGTGTGAATAATAAATGAGGTAGCAAAGAGCCGATAAGCGCACGAAGAAAACATAAGGAAGGCTCTTGCGCAATTACCGCGGCGATAGTGCAAGCGCCTCTTATCAAATTTTCAGTCATAATAGTAACTGACCTACCCGCACGCCGACATTTCGCTAAAAATACATCTAGTACGTGAAACGTGCGCTTTCGTTCACCAACGTTCAGTTTTAGTACTCTAGGATTTATTTTACGCGTGTGTATGCGCGTAATACACACACAGTCGTGTTGTCGTTGTTGTGTGAGTGTCTCGTCTCACACTCGCGTTCCCGCCCTACTCCGGATGTGAGCGCAGATTTGTAACCCTGTGAATGTGCTAGACCAAATTGATAGCTCTATGCATTATCTACAGGCCACTATTATTCATTGTAAAGCCCGCCAGAACGGGCGTGTGAGGGTTATTGTTTGAAAGCCTTGACGCCTCAACTTATTTTACAACTTGTCAGTAAGCGAATTGCCCATAAAGCTAGAAACAATCAGAAACTTGCGCGTATATGGGAAGTTTATGGCACTCTATGACAACATGCGATAATTAATTTACAATCGTGGTCAAGGTTTCTGAAGTTGGCATTAAAAGTTACAATTGATGTTTACAGTTTGATGAATACGCATGAATAACAGCCTAGGCTCATTCCACTAGTAATGTAGACAGAAATAAAGGGAAACATTACAAAGGGGAATATTTACATACATAAATCACGCCTTTATCTCTAGTGGGGTAGGCAGAGCGTAAACGACCCGAACAAAGGTTGTTCCGCCACGTCTGACAAGTTTTGAGGGTTGTTTAAGATGTATCTGTATATTGCTGTAGTGACAGCCCATCGCCTAAATTGTAATATATTCAATTCCTCGAATCCCTTAGCTGGTTTTTACCGCATGCCCGGGAGGAGATGCAGCTGGCACATTCTATGTTTTTCTATCGCTTCCAGTCCAGCACGGAAGAGGAATATTTCATCCTTGTAAATAAATGTATGTAAAGATTGAAATAGGAAGGGCTTTGCATTTGTCTAATATGTAAGTAATAAATATTCATCGCAAGGGTAACTACGTAATAAAACTAATAGACCAAAACATGTGGCCTTTGG
>JARACY010004926.1:0-24341 GCA_029255725.1 Scrobipalpa atriplicella | reverse complement strand
AGATCGAGGTGTGATCGAGGTGGTCATATTGTATGGAAACGCCATTTTTGTTTTTTTCCTGAAGTAAATCCTGGGATAGTTGAAACTGAACAACCAGTTTCAGTTCTCGGTACGCTGCGCCTTACACCCGGTATTTCCGACGGTAAGGGGTTCAGTACGGTAACACAAATCGGTAGTATTCAATGGAACAATGGAAGCCCATTTATTAAAACAATTTAAGTGCAGCCATTACCCATTTGCTTATCAAATCAGTGTTCTTGTAAATACGTCCTCTCGCTGATAAGGAGCTAAATCCTCTGCGATCAAAACACTTAAGGGTTTTCGAAAATCTTCAAACATCGATGTGAAGATGGCACCTTGATAAGATGATACTAAGAGATTGTTGTATTCTTTATTCCAGAACACGGTCTCATCAAGAAAGTACTCCTGCCTTTCCTCCTTGGTCTGAAGTTCAAGACTGCAGTTCTTGTACCATTGGCGCTAGCTCTCATTGCTCTGAAGACCTGGAAGGCTTTGACCCTCGGTCTCATCTCACTGGTTCTATCTGGTAAGTAGTGGTGTTATTCAATGGAATTGCCTGGACAAAGCTAGCTCAAAATATGGACTATTTATTATAATAGGTCGTTATACGTCTCCGACGAGGAGCATGAGCCTACCCTGAATTTATTATATTACTAGGTCATTGTCCTGAAATGGGTAGAGACAGGCTGAAATGATGATGATGTTGTAGGTAAATGGGGCAAACCTCAAAAAATTGTGTCAATAATACTTAATCAGTTTACTTATACGCTTCAACAAAGACTCAAATATCAGAGGATAGAATATTATACTTACAATACAAACATTCTTTATTGCACCAAAAAAAATTACAGATACAAAAAAAATACTGAAAATAACAGTAGTATACCACAGGCGGCCTTATTGCTAGGGAAGCAATTTCTTCCAGGCAACCTTTGAGTATTACTTAGTACCTACTACTACTTACTTATTAAAATTACCTCACTCTATCATCAAGTTATTGAAAAGCCAGCCTAACTAAAAATCTTCTTCTCAGGTGCCATGGTGATCTTCAAGTTCACCAAGCCGAAGGTAGTGAACTACGAAGTGATCCACTACCCCCAGCACCACGTAGAGCACCATGTGGACCACCACGCACCAGCTTGGGACGCCCACGGACCTTACCAAGCGAGATCGCATGAAGATGCACAGACGCTAGCCTATGGAGCGCAACTATAAAACGAACCCAAAGTTTAAATTAAGACCCCGACAGTGACTGTAATTTATTAATTTATTTATTTGTTATTTATTTAATTAAATAGTTATGTGAAGCTTTATTGTGTGAGCGTTATTTTCACCTTGAGATGGATGATGAGATGATAAGTGGTGGGTTCAAATCCCATCTTTGTTAAGTTTTTAGTTTCTTTTTATATGCAACTCATTAATTATAAGCAATCGTTTAATATTTTTAACTTTTTTTTTTGCTTACAAAGAATATAAAAATGAAATACCTACCATAGATGATAATACTTTCTAAATGAAAATGATAAAGCAACAGATTATTTAGGTAATTAAATTAGTTATCCGCAATATTATAGCCCTTCTGGCATAGTCGGATGATAAAAAACAGGAGGTATCCCGTGTTGGGTAGTGACAAACTGAGAAATCCTGAAAAACAATGACTGAAAAGTTTTCAGGACCAAACTGTTGTACGTCGATGACTTTTTCTTGTTCCTACTAATTTATTTCGAGTGAAAGATATTGCACTATTTTCACTTTTAAACAATTCACTTTCGTCAGTTACTTATCAAATATAAATGAAGGGAAATTCGCTTAAGGTGCCACGGGTGGTACTGTGATATGACTATCAATCACACACACTGGTGCCTTAAATTAGGCTATGTATGCCATTCTAAGCATTGGACCGTTTATTCTACTTGACGGAGAACTAAACATGAATATGGATTTTTGGTAGCGGTATTTAAATATGCTTAGAACTGTTTAGTCTCCTTAATATTTTAAATTAAAAGGCAAATTAAGATAAAGGTAAGATAGCTCTGAAGATAGAAAGAGCAGTGTGTTTCTGAATAGATGGAACTCAATCACGATCATTCTATAATGCTCTCCTAGAGATTTTCGAGGTCTAATAAAATTGATTTGGTGTCAGAGTTTTCATACCGCCAAATAGCACTAACATCGTTTGATAACATCGTTTTTGTGTAACGACCACTATTCAAAGACATCAACCGTGCCCTCCGAAGAACGGAATCCCTTTTCTTCAAAGTCAATTTTTAGAGACAATGGTGATTCAGCCTACATCGTAATTAGAAAACTTGTGTGAAAATCTCACAAATATCGGCTTCGGATTGAAAAAACCAAAATCGATGTTCCCCGTGGTGTTCAAACCTACGACTTCAGAATAGGAAGCCCAAGACTCAGATTACTGGACCACGGAGACATTTCCACAATAATTAGATAATCCCTCAAATTTTGCTCTCAATTATTAAGCCCTCAGCATTTTGTCAGACGCAGTGAAACGCCTTCTTCTGCTAGGCCGTTACAATAATGATCTGCCTAGTAGTGCCTACCCTATAAGGTACAAAGGCGCGACTATTATGAGTTTAAGTACCTATGTAAAAAGTGAAAACATAGCCAAACTAACTAACACTTCATTTAGGTCCGAGCTAGATTACTAGTACAATCCTCACAATTATACTAAAAACATCCTGTGTCAAACCGAGAAAATGGCAAGGAGAAACGTTTAGCTAAAAGGGAAAGTCCGTGATACGGAAGTGGCCAGCTAACACATCCTGCATAGCTCCCAGAAAAGGAACATCGTCTGCTACGGGTATAGAATACAATATTATGACCTGAGCGAAACAAGGTCAGATTATCTGTGCCAATAATGTGGCTTTAGAATAGAAACTTTATTGCACATCCAAAATTGTCAGGCGTTTGAATTCGTACTTTATACTTAATTGAAACAATTAGTTATAGTTTTCCGCCCCACGGTTTCAAATGCTGATTAGTTTTCCAGTGTAGTAGTTTTAAAACATAGCCTATAAGGCTGTACCTAACGAACCTATTTTTTGCTCTATATTTACTTCCATATCCATATCACAGTGGTCACTAGTCTAACCTAACCTGGCGTCAAGCAAAACTTGAAGTAGGTATGTAGCAATATACATTATCATCTGTAATAACCCTCAAAGCTTGTCAGACGTGGCGGAACGACTTTTTTTAGGTAATTTTTGCTCTGCCTACCCCTCTAGGGATAAAGGCGTGACTTGTGTATATATGTGAACCTCATAAATTGTGCTTAGAAAATTATTTTGGAAATACCGTTGTAATATTGGATAATTTAGTGTGCAAAACAGTATTTTTGTTTTACGGTGAGTTATTTTGTTTTAAAATGCGTAAGTATATTCTGTGGTTTGAGCTAGATTTTTGTTGTAAATTAGATTTAAAAAGTCATCAGATTTTGATCAATTTTTAAAATTTTTTTGTAGAACATGTTTAGGTAATCAAGTAGTTAATTTGTAGTACAATCATTTATTTAATAAGCAGTAGGTTATTTAGTGGAGAAATTTTGTTTGCTTTACTTTTAAATAGAGGTGCAATTTAAAATTCCCCGATTAGTAGCCGTAGCATACAATGCTAGTTTTATTTATATTCTCTTTGGTAGCATACTGCTGTGCTCACAAAGCAGACATACTGCACAAGAACTGAAATTAAACTCCTTGTACTACATCTAATTTTTTTTTCTTTCATCCGTTATAGGATAGGCAAAGGAACAGAGCCATACAGCCTCGTCTGATTTTTCACATCATCTTGAATAAAAGCAGAAGACATGGCAATATTGCATTATTACGTTATTTACTGAAGACTTGGCTACACTGCCTTATCAAAAGAAAATTGAAGACTTGGCTAAATGCCTTAATGATAATATACTGAAGACTTGGCTTATGCCTTAAAAATTAACAAATACTACATCTAAACACTTTTTTCATTGACATAACAGGCCAAAAACAAACACATTTTCAAATCAAATGACAGTTAACACACTCAGATTTTGCTGTCAAATGGCCGAAATATTGTGCGTATTTTGTAGATCTATATTTTGGAGTCATGTCTGCGTTTTGCCGGCTGTAAACTGAAATGGGTGGAGAAGATGATGTTCCAGCAGCAGTAGCTTCTCTTATATTAGCTGTGGTTGCTGGCGATGCTCTCGGAAGGTCGAGGTCGTATGGATGGTGCCATCCGTTAATGCACGTCAATCTTACTGTCCATGGGATAATAGGACTGGTACATTATCAAAGTTAGTATCAACTTTAGATATCATATTCATATTCATATTCATTTATTTAGTATTAACCATACAACGTCACAAAATCAAATTAAAATCATAGAATATTTAGCTAAAAATACATTAACAAAAAATAATAATTATTATTCATTCATAGAAGGTCACAATTACAATAAACATTGGAAAATTATTACAGTATTTAAGATTTATAATTTTAAATATTGCATAATATTCAGTAGTTCGTAGGTTTTAGCTACCTACTGTTCTGTGGGTATGGTAGGTAGTGCTACTAATTCGTTGAAGGCACCAAAAATTTGCCTTCCCTTTCTTTTCGCTTATGAAATCAAAATAACAGGTACCTATGACGTGATTTTTGCAACTATACTAATTGCTACCATAGTCCACGCAAATGCATGCATGCATTTGCGTGGACTATGGTGCATGCGTGCTACACATTTCTATAACCATTTCAACTTTTATCCTGAAGTTTCGTTGCGTTCGTCAACTCGTCAATTTTCGCCCTAATCTAGGGTAAGCTCGTGCCTGTCAGTGGGAGATGATTAGCAGATGATGATTTATAATATTATCTTTCCAGGTAGTCTTTTCGGGGTGGATACAGCTCAAATATTCCCAATCAGCCTAGCAGCCGCAAAGTATCTCGCCCTCCCCGGTCTGAACAGCGACCTCTACCGCAACTGGTACCGCAACAACGACAAACTGGTGCCCATCGCGTTTGTACTGTCCGGCTGCATCCCTCTATACTTGGAGATCGCTGGCCAGCCGAATGAGGACCTTGGGCGTCTTGTCATCGTGGCAAATATCATCGCTTTGGGATGGCATGCGTATAAGAGAGACAACGAGTGGTCATGGTACACACTGGGGTGCGCTGTGGTTGCGCTGTTGGCGGCACCGGCTGCTGAAGTGAAGGTGAGCTGTGTCTTTAAACCTTTATACCAAGACCTATTAGGCGGATTTGGTTTAAGAACTCTAGCACCCAGGGTTCATAGGATCGTTCATCGAGTTTGAAAGATGATTTCGCCGTTAGGCACAATTCTCTAGTGACGATGAGCAATCCAATATCCAGGACTTCAAAGGCCACGAAGGCCATTTCTTGGAGTATTTTACAAGAATTTAGGTTCTATTCAAATATGATGGAACTAGCTTTTGCCCGCGCTGGGGGGAATTTGTATGTGGAATCTGGCGCGATTTTTTTCCGCGAGTGCGTGCACATTCATACAACTCCATACAACACAGATTTTTGCGGATTTAATTCGCGCGAAAAAAATCGCCCTGCGTGCTAGGCCTTAGACCTAATATGAGAATCGGCTCTCCTCGTCCCACCGTAGTAGCACCGGGCGAGTTCGAAGTAGCCCGACGGCCTACTCGTGTGATTCGTCGTCCTCGTCAGTTCTCATGAATAGAGCGGGACAGATATATGTAATCCGCCATTACGATTTTACCTTCGATGTTCGTAATCTTAAACTATATTGTGAATCATAAGACAATAACCTTTGTAAACCTATTAAAAGTGGCTGCGACGATATCAATAAAGTGTTATCTCTATAAAGAACGACGTTTTCATCGAGCCACGAGCACCCATAAAAATCCTGAGATATAAGAAACCCACTGAGCTAGAGTCTGTGCGAAAAGAGAACAGGCATAGAATTGGAGGGCGCACATTTGTATTAATTAACCCACGGCTGGTTGCGTGGGGTTAATGCCTAGGTCTTTGACCTAGAACCTCCAAAATTTTATGTAGAAGGTTACTGTTAAAGACCTGGACATAATCCTCAAACGACCAAGCGACAGTTAATTAAATACAAATGCGCGCCCTCAAATTCCATGCCTGTTCTCTTTTTTCGCACAGACTTTAGCCTACAACTTATTTTTGTTTCAGGTACTTTTCCCATTGGCATGCGCAGGCATGGATTATTGTGCTAACAGAGTATTTTTTATGCATTGAAATAAATTAAATAAATAAATCAAAGTGAATACCTATGTTTTGAAAACTTCTTCCATGCTGAACTGGAATATAAAAACTATAGAATGTGCCAGCTGCATTTCCTCCCGGGCATGCTGTAAAAACTATCTAAGGGATTTGAGGGTTTCAGTATATTGTAAATTAGGCGATGTGCTGACAACCTGTCACTACAGCAATATATAGTGCGACACAAAAAAGTAGAAATTAAAAAGTAGCAACATCGTCGTGTCGCTTTCATAGCAACGCGGTTTGAAAGGGATGACACGACGATGTTGCTACTTTTTAATATATAGTATCACACACTTAGCTAGTAGTATCTAACATGCAATAGTAAGTTTTTTTCTTAAAAGTACGTAAATTTAACTGTTTTAAGTCGTTTGGTAACTTATTATAAATACCTTACATTACACTTATAAGGGAGGTCAGTCCCCTTGTTTTATTCGTCCATGCTTGCTTATATCATCATAGGGGAGTTGAATGGGCCCCCCGTCGAGTAGGTAAGTACGTACTTAGGGTTCGTTCCGACGGCATGGTTGGTTAGATAGAAACAAAGGGAGACAAAGAAACGAGGCTCTAACAAACCTTGTCGTTTTATAGCGTTATACATATACAAGGTGCAACAGAAAGGGTATATGCACGCGAAAGGATGTGAATTTGCCCATGAAACTGAACAACTTTCCCCAAGGAACATAGGTCATAAAACGAACAAAATTTGTAGTCCTCCTATACCTTTAGTATGGGTACTTTTTTTTTCGGTTATTCGACAAGTGATTAGCCTGCAATGTCCTAAACAAACTAGAAACAACAACACAGTCATTGTACCCCGCCGGGGATCGAACCCGGGACTTCCGTGTCGTGAGTCCATGGCTCAGACCACTACACCACGAAGGCAGTTATGGCCATGTGTCATATACAGGGTGTAACGGACAACTTCTCGCAAAGGCGCTTTTATTTCCTGAAAAACTTACTTCGTGAAAGTTGTTCAGTTTCTTTGACTGAGCAACCCCTATCAGTTTGCGATAATCTGTCCCTGTATTAAACATACTTTCCAAAAACCGAAAACTGAAAGGGGTTGCTCAGTCAATGAAACTGAACAACTATCAGCAGGAAATTCTTTCAGAAAAGGAAAAATATTTATGGCTTTCCCATACAAATTGTCTGATCGAGGTGTGGATCGAGGTGGTCATATTGTATGGAAACGCCATTTTTGTTTTTTTCCTGAAGTAAATCCTGGTGATAGTTGAAACTGAACAACCAGTTTCAGTTCTCGGTACGCTGCGCCTTACACCCGGTATTTCCGACGGTAAGGGGTTCAGTACGGTAACACAAAATCGGTAGTATTCAATGGAACAATGGAAGCCCATTTTATTAAAACAATTCAGACAGCAGATTAACAAACAAAATCAATAAAATAATTAACAATAAATTATTTGTATCAATCACTTACGGAATATGACGTATCACATCTACCTTTTTTTTTTTGCAGACAAATATGCATACTTATTTTTGCAGATGAAACATTTTAGTGAACGTCTTACTTGTTTTTCGGTGGTCGAGCACCAAATATGGTAGATCCTACCCTTACTGTAGTGGCTCCAAGTTCAATCTGGAAAGATGGGAAAAATATGCATTTTTTAATAACTAGTAGATAAGAAAATAATAGACATTAGAGTCTGTGCGAAAAGAGAACAGGCATGGAATTTGAGGGCGCGCATTTGTATTTAATAAACTGTCGCTTGGTCGTGTGAGGATTATGTCCAGGTCTTTAACAGTAACCTTCTACATTAAATTTTGGAGGTTTTAGGTCAAAGACCTAGGCATAAACCCCACGCAACCAGCCGAGGGTTAATTAATACAAATGTGCGCCCTCCAATTCTATGCCTGTTCTCTTTTCGCACAGACTCTAATGTCTATTATTTTCTTATCATTAGACTAAACAAAAAATTGGAAGATCCTAACTTCAAAATTGAAAGAGTTCCATACAAACTTTCATCCCCTGTTTAACCCCCTTTCGGTTGAAAAATCCAAAACGGAAGGTTACGTTATAAAAGAAACCTGCTGTTCATGATTCTAGCTTTAGTGGTTTAGACTCTGTGTTGATCATACATACATACATACATAAAATCACGCTTTATCCCTAATGGGGTAGGCAGGGCGAAAACGACCGAAAAGTCATTCCGCCACGTCTGACAAGTTTGCGGTTTATTTCAGATGGTTATGTGTATTGCTATAGTGACAGGTTGTCAGCCTATCGCCTAAATTGCAATATATTAAAACCCTCGAATCCCTTAGCTGGTTTTTACAGCATACCCAGGAGGATATGCAGCTGGCACATTCTATGTTTTTCTATCACTCCCAGTCCAGCATGGGAGGTGTGTCTGTGTTGATGATTTGGAAAAATTGCTTATTTCTGACTGGCTGTATCTCGTCTCAACAAACAATGATGTAGATGTAGAGAGCTCTAGTTTGATTTATATTGTATCGATTTTTTCCCGATTGCTTATTTTGACCGTTTACAAGTTGTGTACCAACAATTTTTACAGTCATGCGCAATACATTTTTTTTTTTTTACTTACAGCATGTTCAAAATCACTGGACATCCCCATCGAAAGCTCAACCTTATTGATATCGAGTCCAAGTTTCTCACAGACCTCTTGTCTACATTTAACTAAACATAGGAAATCCGGGTTAGGGCCTTTTGTTACATCATAGTCGTATTGACCAATCGTCATCAAGCCGTTGAATTCTAGGCTCTGGCAGTTCTTCAATACATGTTGGACTAGTTTCGTTGCTTCGGAAGGTGCGACGCCGTTTTTGGCTGGAAGTTGAAGGAAATATAATTATTGTTTAGGGAATTTTCATGTTTTAGATATATAAAAACTTAAATGCATTATAATAATTAGAATGTGGCGCTTATAGCATATAATATTCGTACATACATACATACTATCACGCCTTTATTCCTAGTGGGGTAGGCAGAGCGCCAACGACTCAAAGGTCGTTCCGCCATATCTGACTTTTGAGGGTTGTTTAACATTAGGTACCTATCTGTATATTGCTGTAGTGACATGTCAGCCCATCGCCTAAATTAAAATATACATGGTACTCGAATCCCTTAGCTGTTTTTCACAGCTTGCTCGGGAGGAGATGCAGCCGGCACATTCTACGTTTTTCTATCGCTCCCAGTCCATAAGTAATTTGTTTATTTTTACCTTCTTCCCCGCTAGTGTTGACTTGAACCATAACATTCAGTTTGCTCTCATCTTTCCTTATCTTAGTCCACTGTTTGTTCACACTATCAGCGAGCTTTTCTGAGTCTATTGTTTCCACCATATATAGGTTTGGTGATCCTGTAAATACACAATCAAGTGTTTAAGATTAAAAATTAAAAAAATATATACCTACTCAGGTTTTGCTGCTAGCTGCTTGTTACAAAAAATTTAATTTTATATTAAAAAAGGGTCTACCTTTTTAATGATTTTAAAATAATTTAAAAAGGAAACTGCTTTGAAAAAGGCATTTTGGAGGAGATAAGACCAGATTTATAATTATAATTATTATTAGTTTAAAATTAGCCTAAAAAGGAATAAATCTGTGTTTAAAACCTGTTACTAAAAGAAGAACAAACCTACCAAGTAACTTATTAATTTTGTTCGTCTGCAAATGGCCAATAAAATGCCACTTGATATCTTTGCATTTGTCCAAGATCTGTTGGTCAATAGCTTTTTCTGCCAGTTCATTGACATAGTTCTCTCCAAAGTGACGCTGACCTCCTTCGTAAGCTTGGACTATGAGAGGCACTGGTTTGATCTTGGAGACGGCTACTAGCCTTGGTGCTACTTGCGGGAGGTCCTGAAAGGATAGAAAATCTTGTGAGTCTATGGACAATCAGTAGTAACAAATTTGTATTATAAGAAATGAATGCAAAGGCAAACAATCATCTGAGACAAGCCTGTAAAATTTTCAAAAATCGAATGTTAGGTATCTAGGTGTGAGGGATGGTGGCTTGAAAACTAAAAGGGGTTGCAATGAAATTGATCAACTTTTACAAAAATATATTTTGGTAAATAAAAGAAAAATTGGCTTCTCCACCCCATACAAAATTGCCTGATCAAAGTGGTAATTTTGTGTAAATTTTAAATTCGTTCTCCAGAAGAATTACTTTTTTTATTTAAGTTGTTATTATGTCTATTACTTACTTTGCTCCTCCTAGCCACGGCCGACTCAATTTGAGTCAAGACAGTCTTCAATCCATGCATCACGTCCACTTCTAAGTTGTCCCCTTCTGACATAATGTTAATATTGGCTTAGCTCGGCTTTGAGAAGAAAAAAACCAGATTATTGGATAAAAATTTCAAGACTAAACTAAATAAACTATAGTAGTTTTATCGCACGACTGCCGCTTTGCAATACTAGTGTGTGTCTGTGGTGTGTGTAAATGTAATACCTACCTACACGCACATTGCCTTATTTTGTGTGAGTTTGCTATCCGTATGCACCATAAATATAGCCGAGCGGCAGTCGTAAGATAAAAATACCATAATAGTTTAAAGTTGGAAAAGAAGCTTTATTGAATAAGAAAATAGGGTTGGGTACGATAACTAGTTCTAGAAAGGACTACTTACAAAGATTACAAACAATGGTACAAATTATAACCTCAAAGTAACGAAACGAAAACTATTGAAAAATGGGGACAAACAGCGGTACATAAAGGCAAAGAAGTAAATTAAACGGTAAAGAAGGGACAACGTAATAAATACTTACACAATCCCTTGCAAAGTAGTGCAGGTGCAGGTAGATAAGTACAAACCTTAAATATTTGATATTTTACTTACTTGCTGAAGCCGGCAGGAAGTTGTAACGCAAGCCAATCAGTTACTAAATGATAGTAAACTGAAAACTCGTAAATAGATTCAAGATAACACGATAAATCTTCAATTAAATTAAACTATTTGATTTGTTATTGTCTTGGAGGTTATCGAAATGTCAATATTGAATTTAAATAAAACGCTAGTTTTATTTACTTCCTCTATGATTGAATTGATAGTGAAGCTTAGAGCATTGATGTGAACGATTGATGCTACACGTAGTTTCTGAACGTACCTTCTGGAAGGAAGAGTTTTGCGCGGGAATCGTAACGAATCGCTGTAGGACTGACTTTCTGGCTTTCTAATTTAGTTTTTCGCGGATATTATTGTGATAGTGGGATTAGCATAATAATGTGCCGGTAGTGAAAGACAATGTGGTGAAAGTGAGAAATAAAGTACAGCTATCCTATATGGTTCGACTCGACACTCCCGCGTAAATCATCATCGAGTATCAGAATGTGGGCCCCACACCACACTCGCACTCCAATGAGTTCTAGATTAGGTTAGGTTGGGGTTTTGCGCAGGGAACATGAAAAATCTGATGTTTGTTTCTCGTTTAATGTTGTAGATTAAACAATAATGATCTGCTGACGAGGAACAACAAGGCGGAAGATGATGATGAGTAAGAAGCAAAGAAAGGCGCTACTGTACGATTCGGATTGTTATCTCCACGAAAAAGCCTGTTGAGTATTGGAATGTGAATCACCGGTGCATTCTAATGACTTTTAGGTTAGCGTAGGTTAATTAAGATTAGGTTAAGACAGTGGGTTAAGATAACTCAAGAATAAATACTGAAGACTAGGCTGCATGGGCTGACGCTCTTTGCCTTCCTAAATGGGAGAATTGTAAAAAAAAGGAAGTCTTCCATCTCTCTCTTCGTCTCTTCCATTCCATTGATTTTTCCGTGTTTGGTTTGTTTTCCCCGACGGAAATTGAGATTTTTCTCGTTATCTTCTCATTAATAATGTGAAAAACCACATCTCCATAGCCAAGCTAATACGCTTCAGCCATGAATGTGCTGGAGAAAGCCGAAAAGGCCTTGGAATACTTGAAAAACGTTGACGGTTCTGCAAAGTGAGTTCCGTATGTTTACACTGTTTTTGCTTCGAGTTTTGTGTGTTTTTTCTAATTGTGTTTGTGTTTCGTAGGAGCCATGACCTGCAAACGGCTGCTGGGACCCTAGGCCGTTGTTTAGGGGCTCTTGGAAGTCGCCAAAACTGCGCTAAACATTATGCGAACCTACTTCATGCCGCTATACCAGTTCTGTTGAATTTGGCTAGCAATGATAGTGTGAGTAATTAAGAAACAATTTTTATATGCTTAGTGTACCTAATAGTACACAATGGTAGATAACTTTAGAATACTTTAGAAGTACTTACCTACTCATGCAGCATGATTGATAATTAGGTACAACAACAATCAGCTGATTGCATATCAGTGTCTTACTGCTTTGATTAAAATTTATTAGAAATATTGCCTTTTTAAGCGAGGTTTTGGTATTTCTTATCAATAATCATAATCTGTTTTCCAGGCTGAAGTACGCTTAGTCGGCGATGAGGCCCTCAACAGAGCAGTAGTTGGAGGATTCGCCTTCCACTCCTACAAGACCAATATCCTTCTGCAGAATCAGATTGACCACACTAAAAATGCTAGGTAAAATTGAAACTCTATTTTGCCTTTATAACTTCTTTGTACAGTCAGGAATATGATTATCTGACCCTAGCAATAAGAACTGTGCAAGAGCTAGGGTCAGATAATTGTACTCCTGACCGTACCTAACAATCTTGAAATTAGGTCAACCTATTCTTATATTTGTAATCTGTAACAAAAAGATTGTTTAATCTTGAGCACATTTATAAAAAAAGTTTTGGGAAATAATACAAAATCATAGCTAACTGACTGTTTTAAAAATTTCACTGAGAATCCTTCTAATAGCTTTTGCATAGACTGTATTCCATCAAGTTATTACTTACTATCAAACTTACTTCTATTTTACTCAGGTGGATCCGTGCAGCAATATCCCGAGTATGCCTGGGTGAATGCTGGCTTCGTCCGGGCGTAGGAAAGATCCGTAGTCAGGCGCAAACCTTGTTCCCAAAACTGACCCAAATTGTTAGACAAACCGATGAGATTCAAGTCATCTTAGAAGCTTTGGAGAATAACCTCCCGAGACTGCTGGACGCTTTGGCTGACTATACTACTGATGAAGAGATTAGTGGTAAGTTTTAGCATAAAGTGGGTGATAAACAGACTTATAGAAATATTGTTTTGATTTTGGCAAATCTGTACTCAATATTTTTTTCCCATTTTTAAAAAGGCTTCTATCAATACTAAAATATAGTACGGCGAAATAAGGGTCCATTCTCCGTGACGATCTAAGAAACAATCAGTCACTAATTTCAAGTGCCGCAGTGGCTTAGTTGGCTATAGCGTTGGGACTGTATTCCAAAGGATGTAGGTTCCAATCCAGTCGGCGGCTGAAATTTTTGATTTGTTGTTTCTCCGATTTGGGAATAAAATAGCACTATTTATATTACAATTATAATTAGCTGTCGATTTGCAGTTGTGATTTTTTAATTTTATATTTTTTCTTCTAGTATTTTGCATTCACAGCGCTATTTTATTTCTAAAAATATTAGAAATTCAACCGCTGACAGGATTTGAACCCGCGTCTTTGGTTCACTTATGACGATTAATAAATAGCAGATCACTAATTCACTGCTCAAGATTGTCCGCAGTAGCTTAGTTGGCTTAGAGCGGTGGGCCGGTTTTCCAAAGACGCGAGTTCAAATCCTATCGGCAGTTGAATTTTTGATTTGTTATTTAAATTATTTTTATAATTAATAACTGTTTATTTTCAGATTTAGCAAAGGCACTGCTGTCACATGTGGAGTCGACGGAGGCGGCCGTGAGACGGGGATCAGCGACATGCGTGGCGCATTTAGTGGCCCATCGGGAACCTTTGCTCGCTAATGTAGTAGGAATGGTTTTTGGTAAGTCGTGATTCAGTACTGACTGACTCCGTGGCCTAGTGGTCTAAGCCAATGGCTCACGATCCGGGAGTCCAGGGTTCGATTCGTTGGGGGGCGACACAAAGTTGATATTTGTCTATTTATAACTTTATGAGTTTTTCTCACTTTGTTTAGGGCAATGCAGGAATAATCCACCTGATTGTCTGGAAGAAAATGGATTCAAATAGAGCGAAGTAGAAAGAGAAAACGAAGAAATAGGTTGTTCCGCCACGTCTGACAAGTTTCGAGGGCTAAATACAGATAATGGTTATTTATATTGCTATAGTGACAGGTTGTCAGCCCATCGCCTAAATTGCAATACACTGAAACCCTCGAATCCCTTAGCTGGTTTTTACAGCATGCCCAGGAGGAGATGCAGCTGGCACATACTATGTTTTTCTATCACTCCCAGTCCAGCATGGAAGTATGTTTATGTTTGTATGTTTCTGTGTACAATAAATTGTAAAATAAATATATAAATGATATTTTTGGTTTTACAGAAAAGCTATGGCCAGTGTCGGAAGAGAAGACAGTGGTTCTAGGCTGGTTCGGCGTGATCAAGTCAATATTTCAGAGGAACGACGTCGCCAAGATCACTGACAATGAGCTGTTTACCATACAGGATTATTTAGAGGTATTTGTTTTTCCTTTCTAGAGTGAAATTGATATCATTCGACAAAATGAGGGCGAGTTCAGTTCACAAAACTGAACAACTTTTCACTTGTAGCATAAGTCTTCAAAAGAAAAAAAAATGGTCTTTCATAGTGAAGTCAGACCGGGTCGTTTGTATGGGAGATCGTTTTTTTTACTTTTGACATCCTATGTTCCATGGGATAAGTTATTTAGTTTCGTAGACTGAGCTCACCCTCAAAGTCGAATGATTTCAATTTCACGCAGTATACTTTCTAATAAGCTAAACTGGGAGCGATAAATAATGTAGAATTTTCCCGAACATACTGTAAAAGCCTAGTAGTAGAGGGATACTCTTAAGGTTTTTATACGGGGTGTACTCCCTTATGGCTGTAGTTTCAGCTGTCTTCTTTGAGTTGAGTTGGTTAGTTGTTTCTGTGTATGTCCATGTCACCCCGATACAGGGAATCCTATGAGTGTGATCTAGACACGCAGCGTGTCCAGCCAAGTTCAAGCCGAACGAAGAGAACTGGAGGGCAGCACCGTGTGTATATTTACAGGAACCATTAACTCAAAAACTATGTAACATATACACACCAAATTGGGTTTATATAAATATAAATATACGGCCAAGTAACATGAAATGATACCTTATTGAAGAGTTTGGAATTACTTTGATAAACCCTAGACTTGGCGCACTTTTTATACCTATATATCACAACTTTTTTGTGCAAACAAACAACACCACAACAGCATGAACTTGGCTTCCACTTTCACATTTATGTGTTTGTTGGGATCGTACTTACTACATTCTTTTATTTATTTTCAGCTGTACCACGTCTGCATTCTCTACCTAGAATCACTCACCGACCACAATACTCAAAACGCAGTGATGGAATGTCTCACAATATTACTGTCGCAAGCTTCTGGTCAATACAAGAAAGCGCTTCTGGACCTCCATCCGAAGGTGGTCACTCTGGATAATGTGAACGTGAAGAGGCATAAAAGGAATATTAGTAAGTATTGCATACATACATACATATAATCACGCCTTTATCCCTAATGGGGTAGGCAGAGCATAAACGACCAACACAAAGGTCGTTCCGCCACGTCTGACAAATTTTGAGGGTTATTCCAGATGGATCTGTATATTGCTATAGTGACAGGTTGTCAGCCCATCGCCTGAATTACAATACTGAAACCCTCATATCCCTTAGCTGATTTTTACAGCATGCCCGGGAGAAGATGCAGCTGGCACATTCTATGTTTTTCTATCACTCCCAGTCCAGCATGGAAGAAGTAAGTAAGTATTAATGTTTATAAATAAAATGAAAATTTAATTGTAATAAACTGAACCCAGCTGATCATCTGCCTAGCCTTATTCCGTATTTCACGGGGTCGGCTACCTAATCAAGGGGATTGAACGAGAGTACTGGTTTATACTCAGAGCGACTGCCATCTGACCTCCACAACACAGAAGGGAAACCAGACCCAATCCTAGATTAGGCTTTTTGCCATGTACTAACCTGGTCAACCCAGCTGTCAGAGTTTTCAAGCCACCAATGCTTAGCAATGGCCTCTGACATGGCTTAACGTATAATATCTACGATATTAACCGGGACCAACGGCTTAATGTGCCTTCCGAAGCACGGAAACGCTCGAGTTGTTATACCACTACCTTTCAACCATACATGGCCTGGCCAAGGTGATGTTTGCTTAACATTCTTAGAATAAGCACTAGAACCACCTGACCACGAGCGCTTCAGCTAAACTGAATCCAGCTGATGTTAGAAAAATATTTTTGACGATCCACGTGCAAAGGTACCTTATGGAGGGTGTTGCGTTATGCATATCATAAGCTATTCAAAACTGTTCTAAAAAGCACTGAACTACTATTATACTAGCGTATATGGAACAGCTATTACGAACATAAGAAATGTCCCCAAAATTCAATAGGGCGTCTGCACAATTTTCGTATTCTATTTTCAAGCGTTTATATTGGGGTAATTACTTATGAAAACTTATTCTATTTAAATTAAAACACAGCGCTTTGTTTCTCAGTTTTTAACTAGTTTTTATATAAAAAATAAATCGAGTCTGACCACTATGAAGAATGGTGCAAGCACCAGTCTTAAATAGGACATAAAGTGATTGACAAATGTCTTCTCCATACATATAGCTCAGTGGTTATTTGCAGGTTCAGCAAGTGCAGTATCATGCCGCGTGCCGGTTCCTTTGTCTGAGAGAGACCAACCTGAATTGACCTTCACCGGTGCTTTACATTTGGGAAGTCTGTTGCAACTGAATACGCCCAGTTTGAGTGTCGAGGATCTTACTATACAGGTAAGTACTTTTTTATAAATGTACTTGCTCATCGGACGGACAGACGAATAGAAGTACTTAGACAAAAATATCTTTTATGCTGGACTGGGAGCGATAGAAAAACATAGAATGTGCCAGATGCATCTCCTCCCGCGCATGCTGTAAAAACCAGCTAAGGGACTCGAGGGTTTCAGTATATTGTAATTTAGACGATGGGCTGACAACCTGTCACTACAGCAATATACAGATCTATCTTACACAACCCTCAAAAACTTGTCAGACGTCTCGTTGTCGCTCTGCCCAACCCATTAGAGATACAGGCGTGATATTATGTATGTATGCATGACAAAAATATGTGTGTGTGATGTGAGGGACCAAGCCTGGGATTAGCAAAATAAGTATACCAAAATTTAGTAGTAGTCTTAAAACAAATGTAGAGACTATCCAGGAATATTGTAGAAGTTATTTGGGGTGAGATGGGATCTACCTCCTAGTGGTCCGCCCCGTGCAACGGCAACACAGGCTTGCCTGTGAATAAGTCCGGCTGAATGATCCCAACAAAGCGGTTGTAGGCTCCACAAGGGTCTCACCGGAGTCCGGCGCCAAACAGCTTGCTGTGTTCCGTCGGTGCGTGAGAATACCAATGCCTTAACAGGCGTCTTCTGGGTTAGCTCGCTCCATCGTCGACTCTGTCACGGTCATCGCTGACCTTTGTGTCTGGAGTCAAGAGCTAACCCATTCCAAGTAAAAAATAATAATATTTAAGCTGGTTTCCCTTCTGGGCTGCGGAGGTCAGATGGTAGTCGCTCTGTGTAAAAACCAGTACCCTCGTTCAATCCCCTAGATTAGGTAGCCAACCCCGAGAGATACGGGATAAGGCTAGGGAGATGATGATGATGCAGAATGTCATAGGATCAAATCCCGATTGAGTGGAACTTTTAGCATCTTTATTTTTATATTTGTTTCAGACCCCAGATTCACCATCCAGCGAACCAGATTTATCCGAAGTGCCGATACCAAACACAGAGCAATTAACCAAAGACTTGTCTGAGAAACTACAAGAAATAGAACATGATACGAAAGATGATCAGATTGATCATGCTGAGTTTCATACCGGAGTCAAGGTAATAAATCTCGTCTGTGTGTTTTAGGCTCGTATTTATAAAGCGATCTCAAGATTGAGAGCAATATTGAGTACGGATTTGACAGGTCATTTTGTACTGGAATGACATTTCTGATACGAACTCAAACTTGCTGTCAGTCTCGAGTACTGTTTATCAATACGGGCCTTATACTCTATCGCGCCTAAACGGCTGAGCGAATTTCGATGCAAGTCAGGACAAAATAGATCTTGCTTGTTACCTAGGAAAATACTTAATTCCCACGGGAAAACTTATTTAGGCGCAATGGGCTCAATTCTAGATGCCATCAAGTTTACCTGTCTTTTTCAGATAAATAGTTTGAAAAAGGACATGAGATTGGTTTTCGATTATAATCTATGATTTTACGCGTTATCTGTCAAATACAACCGCCATGTATTTAGAATGGCAGATAAAAAAAAAAATAATAACCATAATAATAAAAGTTCACGACGAATTGAGAACCGCCTCCTTATGTTTTGGAAGTCGGTTAAAAATACAGAGGAAATGTGCAAATGCGCGCCAAAATAATGCGGAAAAAGTGTAAAACCATAGAGTATAAGCCACCTGTCCTTTTTCAATGGGGTTAAAAACAGAACTAAATGGCACCACTGTTGAGTGTTCCTTTTTCCTGTGATTGTTCAGTAATCTGTCAATATCAATATCAATGTCAGTTTTGTGTCTTCTCATTGGTCTCTTTTGGAACACTCAACAGTGGCACCATCTGCAATTGGCTACTTTCCAACTAGTCAAATCAGCAACTTTTTATGAAATTAATGTCAAAAACGCTTTTTTGTATGAAAATAGTAAATTATGACGTCACAGTTTAGTAAATATTGACTACTCAAATCAATAACTTATATACTTTTAATTCGATCATTAAAATCTAAATGTGCATTTTTTTTTAATGATGAATGAAATCCACAATATTTTTAGCCATTAGTTTTAAGTATAAACGTTTTGAATTTTTTAAGCTACCCAGTCAAGTACCCAATTAGCTTTGCGTTTTTATCCCCATTTTTTCATTTTAAATGTGACAGATATATTTTAGCTTTAGCGGTGGCACCTAAAAATTGAGCCCAATATTATAGAAAACGCAAAATTATCAGTCATTTATTCCTTTTGTCTTTGGTCAAACTCCCTCTAGATTAACATTGGATCATCGGCGGATGACGACATACAGTTGAAGTACTGTGCTAGATTGCTAGCCTCAAAGTTTCTGTTAACTGGGAATAAAGGAGATCTTATATCTGATAGGTAAGTGTTGATTTTTGAAATATTGTGTTCTTCATATCCAGTGGGTTCCCAAGACGGCGAGCGAGCCGATGAACCCTGGTGTCAGAGCTTTTAAACCGCCTTGTAACACAGCTTATATAGGTCTCTTAAATGGTTTATGCGTGGAACGATCACAAATAAAGACAGCGACAGGAACCGACGGCTTAACTTGCCCTCTGAAACACGGAATCTGTTTTCTTACAGACAATCAGGTTATTCAGTCTGCATCGTCTTAACCAAAGTAGGGAAAACCTCACAAAGTGATAAATTGACAAATATAAATTTTTGAAACAGAATAAAACGTGAATGTTCTTTTTTTTTCCAGATCTGTGCGGGTATCAGTAAAGGCGTCATCTTTGAACTGCCTGTCCGAGATTCTGCAACTCTACCCTCAAGCAATGACGATGTATTTGGACAAGGATGCTGACATCAAGAGTCACAACATTTCAGGTACTTTACATACAATTTTCTTTGATGAAAAAGACAAACTACAGGTTTCAGTAAGCAGAATGGGAAAAGTTCCTACTTTTAGATTTATAAACCGTTGTACGAAATGCTAGTTTCTTATTATTTTGAAAATTCTAGGATCTTCAGAAGCAGACTCGAACCAAGATCAAATAAACGACTTTATACTGGAACGAAACGTCTGCTACCAAGATTCTTTAACGAATTCCTTGAGCCAGGAACTACTGAACAGAAGTATTGAGAGCCATCTGTCTAAGAAAGATAGCAAGTCTTTAGAAAAATCACAGGTAAGGGTCAGCTACTAGTATGCTTAGCGGTTATTCTTTAAAATATTACAAATATCTGAAATATTTTGTATACTTAAACAGGATGTAAACTAAAATGTTTTACTGATGATACCAAACAACTTTTCCAAAGCACAAAAATTTAGCTCGAAAAAAAAAAATGCCTTCTCCATACAAAGATGTTCTCCTTATCTGCAATTTTGTGTCATTTAGATGATGAACAGTTGACGAAGGTTCATCTATTAAATGATAATGACTGACCAAATAACTTATACCGGGTGTAAGGGACAGCGTACCAGAAACTATAATTAGAGTCTGTTCGAAAAGAGAACAGGCATGGAATTTGAGGGCGCGCATTTGTATTTAATTAACTGTCGCTTGGTCATGTGAGGATTATGCCCAAGTCTTTAACAGTAACCTTCTACATTAAATTTTGGAGGTTTTAGGTCAAAGACCTAGGCATAAACGCCACGCAACCAGCCGTGGGGTAGTTAATACAAATGTGCGCCCTCCGATTCTATGCCTGTTCTCTTTTCGAACAGACTCTAAGGGTCAGCTACTAGTATGCTTAGCGGTTATTCTTTAAAATATTACAAATATCTGAAATATTTTTTATATTTAAACAGGATGTAAAAAAAAGTACTGCGTTCCTAAAACTAAAATGTTTTACTGATGATACCAAACAACTTTCCCAAAACACAAAAATTTTCGCTGAAAAAAAAAATAATGCCTTCTCCATACAAAGATGTTCTCATTATCTGCAATTTTGTGTCATTTAGATGATGAACAGTTGACGAAGGTTCATCTATTAAATGATAATGACTGACCAAATAACTTATACCGGGTGTTAGGGACAGCGTACCAGAAACTATAATTAACCTACATTATTTTTTAACTATACTTCCATGCTGAACTGGGAGTGATAGAAAAACATAGAATGTGCCAGCTGCATCTACTCCCGGGCATGCTGTAAAAACCAGCTAAGGGAATCGAGGGTTTCAGTGTATTGCAATTTAGGCGATGGGCTGACAACTCGTCACTATAGCAATATACATAATCATCTGTAATAACCCTCAAAACTCGTCAGACGTGGCAGAATGACCTTCCTTAGGTCGTTTTTGCTCTGCCTACCCCATTAGGGATACAGGCGTGATTATATGTATGTATGTATGTATTATTTTTTTAACAGGACAGCGCCGAACAAAGAAGTTCATCAAAAGATGCTCCAAGCAACATCCTTGATAGTAGAACGAAGGAACTAAACGCCAGCGCCTTAACCGGCTTAACCGACAGCACCAACCCTAACATGACCAATAGCAACTTTACTTCTAACTCCAATATGACCACTAGCGGACAAACCGGTTACCCAATGTCTAGCAGTGGAGATATTCTATCTTCAAGTATAGATTTGGACATGAAATTTGATCATTTCGGCGAATCAACGACAAATCTTGATAATTTGAAAGATTTGGAACATAAAGAGAAGCCGAAAAGGCCTTTGCAAAGGACAGATGAAGTTCACAGTAAAGATGCTCCGGATCTGATATTAAAAAGCACTGATAAAATGGATTGTGATAAAGACGAAAAAGAGTTTGCGTTTCAACACATGAGTGATATATTTGTTCTTTTAGAAAGTCATTGCGATCCTCAGATTCGAGGGTTGGTTAGAGTGTGTATTGGGAACTATTTGAGTGCTTCTTTGGATCTTTCTCATGGAGATTATCATAGATGGCGTAACTTTAGTATGCTGCCCAAAAATGTCAGCGATAATATTAGTACGGAGAAATTGATGGATATTGTTTTGAAGGTGAGTTCTTTTGATAATTTAAGTTTAATTTTACATGTTGGACAGAATATTGAACCATACGTATCTTTGGAATACTGTTCACACTTATTATTTTATCATTAGTGTTTATCCATCTCACCGCACTTGAGTCTTTGTTTATTAACTTTATGAGGTTGTGTGGCAATGATTTTGGAACCCCTAAATGGCTAAATGTTAATGTCAGGCTTCTGTTAAGGTTAAACCGCACTAGAAATTGCGCTGCAGCGGCGCGACACGGCGCGGCAACAACATTTTATATATTTAGACAGTTTTTGCCGCGCAGTGTCGCGCCGCTGCAGTGTGGTATGTCTCATACATTTTCATACACCGAATTTTTGTTGCGCCGTGCTGCGCCGCGCTGCTACACTGTATAGATTTCGCTCCATCGTTACGCTAAGAAACAGAAAGGAGAAAGATTTACAAGAAGGCATCTCTTAGGAACAGTGTTTTATCTCTCTCTTATTCACGTTGATTATATCTTACCTTCTCTTTCACTCACATCTAATAATTAATTTCAGGGCCTTACGGATGAAGTGCATTCCACTGTCAATCACACTTTGTCATCCCTAACCAAGTTATCAGCAGCACTATGTAACAGTGCGCATTGGCAACTACTTATTAACACGTTAAACGCCTTGGTAGTTGTGGAATTTAATAGTTATTGGTTGTGCAGAGTCAATCTGTGCAAGTTTTATGAGAAACTGCCTTACCAGAAGTGAGTACCTATATGTCTTTTTTATGTTACTAATATTGCATTTCTTCCGTGCTGGACTGGGAGCGACAGAAAAGCATAGAATGTTCCAGCTGCTTCTTCCCTGGGCATGCTGTAGAAGTCAGCAAGGGGATTCGAGGGTCACAGTTTATTGTTATTTAGGTGACGTGACGAAGGGGTAACAACCTGTCACTATATCGATTCACATTTCAATATTTGTCAGACGTGGCGAAAATGCTTTTTACTAGGCGTTTAAAGCTTTGCCTACCCCGTAAGATAAAGGCGTGACGTTTAGTTACTTCCATGTTATACTGGGGGGTTATAAACTGTATCAACCAAAACCTCCAAATATTTTTCAGGCTTTTCATATTGTACCCTGGATATCAAACCAAGAGTAAGTTTATAATGGACACACTCTATCGGTTGTTGGGAGATCAAGATCAGAAAGTGAGGAATGCTGCAACGCAAGCCATCGCCAAGTATGTATCAATGAATTGTACAGGACAGTTAAAACATTCTTGTTTGCGACTAATTAGTTAAAAACACTCTTTTGTCTCCGCTCATAGTGCCCTTTTCGCGAAATTAGCTTTATTCAATATGGCCTTTCTCAAAATGGCCTTTCACTCGAACTTTTTGTAAGTCCTGGCACTTTCTTCTACAAAGTAGACCAAGTGGACATTTTGCGGAAAAGGACATTCTACAAAAAGAACATTTTGACAAAAGGAAAATTGAGCTAGGACATTTTGCGAAAAAGAAGTTTTGTGACAAGGACATTTTGAGCTTAGATAACTTTTCTTTTCAGCATCACCCCAAAAATAAACATAACGAAACGCTACTCCCCAACATCAATGGTCGCAGAAATGGCCAAGGAACACAGTCGACTGTTCACCTTCGACCATACAGGGTTGTCCATTATAAACTTACTCTTGGTTTGATATCCAGGGTACAATATGAAAAGCCTGAAAAATATTTGGAGGTTTTGGTTGATACAGTTTATAACCCCCCAGTATAACATGGAAGTAACTAAACGTCACGCCTTTATCTTACGGGGTAGGCAAAGCTTTAAACGCCTAGTAAAAAGCATTTTCGCCACGTCTGACAAATATTGAAATGTGAATCGATATAGTGACAGGTTGTTACCCCTTCGTCACGTCACCTAAATAACAATAAACTGTGACCCTCGAATCCCCTTGCTGACTTCTACAGCATGCCCAGGGAAGAAGCAGCTGGAACATTCTATGCTTTTCTGTCGCTCCCAGTCCAGCACGGAAGAAATGCAATATTAGTAACATAAAAAAGACATATAGGTACTCACTTCTGGTAAGGCAGTTTCTCATAAAACTTGCACAGATTGACTCTGCACAACCAATAACTATTAAATTCCACAACTACCAAGGCGTTTAACGTGTTAATAAGTAGTTGCCAATGCGCACTGTTACATAGTGCTGCTGATAACTTGGTTAGGGATGACAAAGTGTGATTGACAGTGGAATGCACTTCATCCGTAAGGCCCTGAAATTAATTAT
>JARACY010004925.1:0-24342 GCA_029255725.1 Scrobipalpa atriplicella | reverse complement strand
AAGTAGATGGCACTGCTAAGTAGCGGTGTACGCAGTTTATAAGAGAGGTTATCAGTCCTCTTTGTTTAATTCGTCCATGCTATTAGCACAGTATAATATATGAGGTAAGCCAGAACGTCAGACTATTGAATTATACTGTGCTATTAGTAAGGTACTTTTTTTAGGACTGGGAGAATGTTCCACCTGCCTTTCCTCCCGTCCCGGGCATGCTGTAGAAGCGTTCAAAAGGGATTCAATGGTTGCAGTGTGTGTGTAATTTAGGCGATGAGCTGACAACCTGTCACTATAGCGATACGCGATACACATCGTGGCGAAAACTCCTTTTATTTTGTATGTATGCTTATCTTACAGTTATACAGTAGGTAGGTACGGCCATAAACTTGCAAAAAAAATCTGCGCTATTTGATTATCAAGGTGTATCTTGGGAACCGTGGCAATCTGTGGTACCAACCAACTCTCGTGAAAGTATGAAGTAATTTTCAAACGAATCTGACCACTGATTAGAGAAAGTCGCTGCCGCTCCCTAATAGATAGGCTGTCATTCTGATTTTGTATGAAAAACTGTGAAAACCGCTGTCGCCAGTCGCACACATTCAAAGAAATACGTTGTATTTTCACTACACAAAAACGCTCGATGCTATTGGTTGCCCACAAATAGTTGAATAATATATCTATTCCACGTATTCTCTAGCGATAGACAAAGATAGAATAATAATCAATAATAATGTTGCCAACAAGAACATATTTTGCACAATTTTCGGGCTAACTTTTGTTTGAATGAAGCTCATCATTTTGCCCAATAAAAATAAGGGTAAGCACGCACTGCGATTTTTATTTGCAAAATCTGTGATGTATGATGTTGTATGAAGGTGCACGCACTTCGGTAAAAAATCGCGCGAGATTCCAAATACAAATGCGCGAATATTTCCGCGCCAGCGGCTTTTTTCCCGCGGGCAAAAACGCCTTGCGTGTTTACTCTTAGACATTTGACAGTTTTGACTTTTGTAATTTTTTGACATTTGACATTTGACATTTTTACGTTTGACATTTGACATTTTTGACTTTTGACATTTGTAATTTTTTACTCGTAAAATTTCACTCTCACCAATTTTTCATAACGCGCCTAAAGAAGTATAACTTACATTGTAAATTGTATTTGGAATCTCGCGCAAATATATTTTCCGTAAGTGCGTGCACCTTCATACAACTCTATACATCACATATTTTGGCGATTTTTTTCGCGCGAAAAAATATCGCAGTGCGAGCTTACCCTTATCAATTTACAAATTTGATTGGCAACCCAGACCAGGGATGTGGTAAAATTCTGTAAGTTATCGATAAAAGTCGTTCGTTTTACGAACACAAAAGTTAACAAAGATTTGATTAGAGCTATGTTTTTTGGATGTTGAAAATTATTTTAGATGATAATTTTATTTCTGTATAGATAGTGTTAAAGTATTAGACTGATAACAACATATGAAGATGAGTGGCACGCAGCTGACAGTTATAATAGTAAAGACAAGTTCCTATTTATTTTGGTGGTGTCAGCGCCCGGAGTCAATTTGTATGGGAGGGCCATTTTTTTTTTCATATTTCGACCCATGTTCCTTGGGGAAAGTTGTTCAGGTTGATGACAGAAATCCACCCTTAAAATATTTGTACTTAATTTAAAAATACCTTATATAAGTGTACTATATTATTTTGTGTCAGGAGTGAAAGAGTGCAAAAATCCCAGCCCGCGAGTGAGCGAAAGAGACGAAAAGGTGTAGATGCACTTAGGAAAGTTGTTCAGTTTCATGGGTACGTTCAACTCTTTAAATTTGATCAGCAATTTTTTACACTAAAAAGTTTCACTAGTTCGGACAAACGGACTTGCAATTGCAACCGAACTACTGACACTAGAGGCCGATTCGATAATACTGTAGCAGTAAGTAATATACTCGTATTAACTAATCTAAGAGCATTATAGTGGGACACATAATGGCTGCATAAAAAGAAGAACATTGAAATAAAACTTCAGTTTGATGGCATTGTTTTTCGCAATTTCCCACCAGTAATTTTTATTTTGTTTTGCCGCTTTTGTTAAGGCAAAGGTGAGTGACGGTACAGCCTAGTACTTGGCCCTAGTGGATGGTCCATACAAAAGACCACATGGAAATCTATAAAAAAAACTAAATACCAAATTAACAACAAAATAAGGAAATAATGTTGTATGAAATTCCATTTTTTCCGTGTTTTTGAATCATTATTTCCTTATTTTGTTGTTAAGTTGGTATTATTGGGTTGGTATCCGTCAATATGGCACTTCGCGTATTGTTTTTTTCTTACGTGCATGTTTGAGAAAAATAGTATTGTATAGGTACTTAGTCCAGGCCAAAGTCTTATACATATCAGGAAGTCGCAGACAAATGTTAGCAATAAGAATGATCGTTGTTTTTTTTAGGAATTAGTAGTACACTTATTAGTACACTTCCCGCTAAATGAATGTAAGACTTCCCGCTAAACGAACATCGATATCGATAAATTCAATTGATTGATCATTGAACAACACTAGTGATATATCAAAATCATTTTGCGTTTTAAACCAACAATTTCTTGAAAAAAAGTTGTGTTTGTGACTATCCGATGGTAGAAAATTCTGTATTTTTTCAAGGTACTTGTTTTATAATTTTTCAGACAAGTAATTATTGTACAATGTAGATTTTTTTCGAAAAATATTACTAAGCGGCGCATTCCAAGCGCTTGACGGATATAGGTACTGAGTACCTAACAGTGTCACGCGTCAAAAGCTCACATCGCCCTTCTATCGGGGAGCGCTAGCTCCATTTACTCTTCTGTGAATCTGACCATTATTTCTAGAGATATAAGGCTATAACCGCGAGTCACGTGGCGCGTGTTGCTGGTACATACGTCGTACCAGAGCGGTAGAGTAGAGGTTGGGTCTACCCTGAGCCAGGTGGCGCCCTCATCAGTCAAAAAAACTATTACTCACTGAAAAAGCAATTAATCGAAAATCCAGTAGGTAAACCAGATTGAAATAAAAGCAAAGAAGATAATTTAGAACATCATAAAGTTGCAATTCGTAGTTCCTGGTAGTAACAGAAGGAAAATTTGCGAAAAACTGTCACTTTTAGCTCTTTTGGTATCTGTAACTGCTGTAAACACTGAATCATGAATTTATAGTGTTTAAAACAAACTTCAGTACCTATTCTTTAATCTGGTTTACCGGATTTTCGATTCATTGCGTTTTCAGAATAATGAATTTTTGTACAGATGAGGGCGCTGGCGTGCACCGGAGATCCTCTTAACGTTGGATGTGCCTTGGATGTGCAAATAAAATTACTTTATTAATGAAAGGTACCTAGAGTTTTTAATTTCAATCATACAAAATACGAGTAAGTGGCTAAAAATATGATAATAAAAAAAACCATTAATTACACCAACAATTTCTAACTCATCCTACAAGAATCTGATCATTGGTAGTAAATTTGTAAGGTGGAACAACCATATTGGTCGGAGCGGGTCCTTTGCGGACTCTACCCAAGTTGTCGTAATGACTTCCGTGACAAGGACAATAAAAACCACCGACGTGGTCGCCCGAGTTCGCCATCGGCACGCAACCTAAGTGAGTGCAAATACCTATTATAACCAGCCACTGCGGCTTTCTGCGTACGAGCTTCTTCGCTCTCAGGGTCCCTCAACGAGCCAACAGCAGTCTGTTTCTCTACGTCAATTTCTGCTGGGGTCCTGTGTTTGATCATAAGAGGCTTTCCTCTCCATTTTACTATGCTACATGCTCCTGGGGCAATATTTGACAGATCCACTTCGACTGAAGCTAAGGCCAGGACATCAGCTGATGCACTCATGAATGTTAGAAAGAAAGTACACACGCTCTTGGCCGAAATACATCGCTGCCATTCCGCCCGCAAATGCCAACGTATAGGTCATACCAATCTTTTCATCCCCTTGGCCCCAACTTGTTTTCTTGACGTCCACAAATTGACTCTTCCGATAGTCATCGAAGTCAGGATATTCCATATCTCTATGGAATCGAGGGGGTGCTTTAGCAAACCGAACTTGCGTCCACAGGGCTGGCGTGGATGTGTAGAGCGAGATTCTTGTAGCATGCTTTCCTTTGCAGACTTGATTTCATTCCGGAAATAATCAACTTCGATTGTTTTGTTTTTGTCGATGATAGATTCGCCACGTTCAGCATATCACGACATGAGCAATGTGTACTCCATATTTCACGACCACATCGTAATAACATGCGTTATTTATGAAATTCATCGTTAGAATATTTGAAAACAATCGATTAATAAATAAAATTAGCTTCTTTATCAAAACTTGGATTCAAGACAGTAATGAACGATTATCTTCAATTTTACCTAACACGATATTTTATATTTTTACTAATGTTGACATGTATGACAGTTTAGTATAATATATTAAAAGTGATGAACCATTCTGTCAATTATCTTTTTTCTTAAAAGTAGCCAGATAAGGTATTATGGGCTATTTACATGAGTTTGATTTGACTTCTTGATGTGGTCTATTAATTTTCGAGTTCAATGATGACAAATTAAGAAACAAACAAATAAACTAACATACATACACAACACATATTAGGTATTTACAACTCTTTATCTATACTTATAAAATCGTTTGTCCTTACTGACTGACTGATTCATCAACGCAGAGCCTAAACTACTAAAGCTAGAATCATTAAACTTAGAGAGCAAGTTCCTCTTATAAACGTAACCTCCCACTAAGAAAGGATTTCCGGATCTTCCCTCCCTAAACGGGTAAAAAGGGGGGGTTGAAGTTTGTATGAAAGTCCGTCAATTTTGAAGGTAGGATCTTCAAATTTTGTATTTAGGCTAATGATTAAAAAATAATTTATACGTGTTTCAGCATTTTTGCATTTTTTACCCCTAAGAGGGTTAAATAGGGGATGGAAGTTTGTATGGAAATTCCGTCAATTTTGATGGCAGGATCTTCTAATTTTGTATTTAGGGTAATGATTTAAAAGTAATGAATACGTGTTTCAGCGTTTTTGGATTTTTCTACCCCTAAAAGGGTTAAATACGGTATGGAAGTTTGTATGGAAACTCAGTCAGTTTTGCAGTTAGGATCTTAAAATTTTGTATTTAGGCTAATGATTTAAAAGTAATGAATACGTGTTTCAGCGTTTTTGGATTTTTCTACCACTAAAGGGGTTAAATACGGGATGGAAGTTTGTATGGAAACTCCGTCAGTTTTGTAGTTAGGATCTTATAAATTTGTGTTTAGGCTAATAACCAAAAATTAATGGACACGTGTAACAGAGTTCTTGGATTTTTTATCCTTAAGGGGGTTAAATAGGTGATGAAAGTTTTTAATAATATCAACAGTTCTTTTTCTTGATTTCTAACCATTGCAAACCTTTTTATTCAAGAACTTCTTAGAGCAAATTTGTGTTTTGATAATTTGACAGATTTAATTATAAATTTTAAAATTAGAACGTCAACGAACCAGACTAACTTTTTTTAACCGACTTCAAATAAAAAAAGGAGGAGGTTCTCAATAGGGATGAACGTTTCTTTTTATGTACCTATGTTACCTTAAAATTCCGTAATTTATTTTATCCGATTTAAGATTCTTTTTTTTCATTAGAAAGGGTATATTTCAATGTTAGTTACCATGTCCAGCAAAATCTAATTTTGATCGTGGGATCCATGAGAAATGACGGAAAGTCCTCAAATTTTAGAGGCACACATATAGCTATTTTGATATTTTAAGTTAATCTGATGTGGAACTAAGAGCACAACGAAAATTATAAGATGCATCGAGATAGGTACCAATTTTAAGAAATTTACTCACCATAAAGAGCAATTTTTGGTTAGTAAAAATCAACGAAAAGGGGTTGAAAGAATCTTGCAGATAATATATTTTTGTACTATCCTTTTAACTACCATTGTTTTTGATATCCCACTTGATAGATTCAGCCTTTTTTGAGATACGTGGGTAATAAAGAATAGGGGATGGTGCTTGCCTCTTTCGAGCATTATCATATCATCGATCACTTATACATTAACTATCTTTCCGCCCCCGCGGTTTCACCCGCAGCTAAGAGTTTTCCCGTGGGATTGAGTTCCCGCGCTGTTCCTACCTTTAAAATTGACGGAATTTCAATACAAACTTCCATCCCCTATTTAACCCCCTTAGGGGTGGAAAATACAAAAACGCTGAAACACGTGTTCATTATTTTTAAATCTTTAGCCCAAAAACAAAATTGGAAGATCCTGCCATCAAAATTGACGGAATTTCCATACAAACTTCCATCCCCTATTTAACCCTCTTAGGGGTAAAAAATGCAAAAATGCTGAAACACGTATAAATTATTTTTTAATCATTAGCCTAAATACAAAATTTGAAGATCCTACCTTCAAAATTGACGGACTTTCATACAAACTTCAACCCCCCTTTTTACCCGTTTAGGGAGGGAAGATCCGGAAATCCTTTCTTAGTGGGAGGTTACGTTATAAGAGGAACTTGCTCTCTAAGTTTAATGATTCTAGCTTTAGTAGTTTAGGCTCTGCGTTGATGAATCAGTCAGTCAGTAAGGACAAACGATTTTATAAGTATAGATAAAGAGTTGTAAATACCTAATATGTGTTGTGTATGTATGTTAGTTTATTTGTTTGTTTCTTAATTTGTCATCATTGAACTCGAAAATTAATAGACCACATCAAGAAGTCAAATCAACTCATGTAAATAGCCCATAATACCTTATCTGGCTACTTTTAAGAAAAAAGATAATTTGACAGAATGGTTCATCACTTTTATACTAAACTGTCATACATGTCAACATTAGTAAAAATATAAAATATCGTGTTAGGTAAAATTGAAGATAATCGTTCATTACTGTCTTGAATCCAAGTTTTGATAAAGAAGCTAATTTTATTTATTAATCGATTGTTTTCAAATATTCTAACGATGAATTTCATAAATAACGCATGTTTATTACGATGTGGTCGTGAAATATGGAGTACACATTGCTCATGTCGTGATATGCTGAACGTGGCGAATCTATCATCGACAAAAACAAAACAATCGAAGTTGATTATTTCCGGAATGAAATCAAGTCTGCAAAGGAAAGCATGCTACAAGAATCTCGCTCTACCATCCACGCCTGCCCTGTGGACGCAAGTTCGGTTTGCTAAAGCACCCCCTCGATTCCATAGAGATATGGAATATCCTGACTTCGATGACTATCGGAAGAGTCAATTTGTGGACGTCAAGAAAACAAGTTGGGGCCAAGGGGATGAAAAGATTGGTATGACCTATACGTTGGCATTTGCGGGCGGAATGGCAGCGATGTATTCGGCCAAGAGCGTGTGTACTTTCTTTCTAACATTCATGAGTGCATCAGCTGATGTCCTGGCCTTAGCTTCAGTCGAAGTGGATCTGTCAAATATTGCCCCAGGAGCATGTAGCATAGTAAAATGGAGAGGAAAGCCTCTTATGATCAAACACAGGACCCCAGCAGAAATTGACGTAGAGAAACAGACTGCTGTTGGCTCGTTGAGGGACCCTGAGAGCGAAGAAGCTCGTACGCAGAAGCCGCAGTGGCTGGTTATAATAGGTATTTGCACTCACTTAGGTTGCGTGCCGATGGCGAACTCGGGCGACCACGTCGGTGGTTTTTATTGTCCTTGTCACGGAAGTCATTACGACAACTTGGGTAGAGTCCGCAAAGGACCCGCTCCGACCAATATGGTTGTTCCACCTTACAAATTTACTACCAATGATCAGATTCTTGTAGGATGAGTTAGAAATTGTTGGTGTAATTAATGGTTTTTTATATTATCATATTTTTAGCCACTTACTCGTATTTTGTATGATTGAAATTAAAAACTCTAGGTACCTTTCATTAATAAAGTAATTTTATTTGCACATCCAAGGCACATCCAACGTTAAGAGGATCTCCGGTGCACGCCAGCGCCCTCATCTGTACAAAAATTCATTATTCTGAAAACGCAATGAATCGAAAATCCGGTAAACCAGATTAAAGAATAGGTACTGAAGTTTGTTTTAAACACTATAAATTCATGATTCAGTGTTTACAGCAGTTACAGATACCAAAAGAGCTAAAAGTGACAGTTTTTCGCAAATTTTCCTTCTGTTACTACCAGGAACTACGAATTGCAACTTTATGATGTTCTAAATTATCTTCTTTGCTTTTATTTCAATCTGGTTTACCTACTGGATTTTCGATTAATTGCTTTTTCAGTGAGTAATAGTTTTTTGACTGATGAGGGCGCCACCTGGCTCAGGGTAGACCCAACCTCTACTCTACCGCTCTGGTACGACGTATGTACCAGCAACACGCGCCACGTGACTCGCGGTTATAGCCTTATATCTCTAGAAATAATGGTCAGATTCACAGAAGAGTAAATGGAGCTAGCGCTCCCCGATAGAAGGGCGATGTGAGCTTTTGACGCGTGACACTGTTAGGTACTCAGTACCTATATCCGTCAAGCGCTTGGAATGCGCCGCTTAGTAATATTTTTCGAAAAAAATCTACATTGTACAATAATTACTTGTCTGAAAAATTATAAAACAAGTACCTTGAAAAAATACAGAATTTTCTACCATCGGATAGTCACAAACACAACTTTTTTCAAGAAATTGTTGGTTTAAACGCAAAATGATTTTGATATATCACTAGTGTTGTTCAATGATCAATCAATTGAATTTATCGATATCGATGTTCGTTTAGCGGGAAGTCTTACATTCATTTAGCGGGAAGTGTACTAATAAGTGTACTACTAATTCCTAAAAAAACAACGATCATTCTTATTGCTAACATTTGTCTGCGACTTCCTGATATGTATAAGACTTTGGCCTGGACTAAGTACCTATACAATACTATTTTTCTCAAACATGCACGTAAGAAAAAACAATACGCGAAGTGCCATATTGACGGATACCAACCCAATAATACCAACTTAACAACAAAATAAGGAAATAATGATTCAAAAACACGGAAAAAATGGAATTTCATACAACATTATTTCCTTATTTTGTTGTTAATTTGGTATTTAGTTTTTTTTATAGATTTCCATGTGGTCTTTTGTATGGACCATCCACTAGGGCCAAGTACTAGGCTGTACCGTCACTCACCTTTGCCTTAACAAAAGCGGCAAAACAAAATAAAAATTACTGGTGGGAAATTGCGAAAAACAATGCCATCAAACTGAAGTTTTATTTCAATGTTCTTCTTTTTATGCAGCCATTATGTGTCCCACTATAATGCTCTTAGATTAGTTAATACGAGTATATTACTTACTGCTACAGTATTATCGAATCGGCCTCTAGTGTCAGTAGTTCGGTTGCAATTGCAAGTCCGTTTGTCCGAACTAGTGAAACTTTTTAGTGTAAAAATTGCTGATCAAATTTAAAGAGTTGAACGTACCCATGAAACTGAACAACTTTCCTAAGTGCATCTACACCTTTTCGTCTCTTTCGCTCACTCGCGGGCTGGGATTTTTGCACTCTTTCACTCCTGACACAAAATAATATAGTACACTTATATAAGGTATTTTTAAATTAAGTACAAATATTTTAAGGGTGGATTTCTGTCATCAACCTGAACAACTTTCCCCAAGGAACATGGGTCGAAATATGAAAAAAAAAATGGCCCTCCCATACAAATTGACTCCGGGCGCTGACACCACCAAAATAAATAGGAACTTGTCTTTACTATTATAACTGTCAGCTGCGTGCCACTCATCATCATATGTTGTTATCAGTCTAATACTTTAACACTATCTATACAGAAATAAAATTATCATCTAAAATAATTTTCAACATCCAAAAAACATAGCTCTAATCAAATCTTTGTTAACTTTTGTGTTCGTAAAACGAACGACTTTTATCGATAACTTACAGAATTTTACCACATCCCTGGTCTGGGTTGCCAATCAAATTTGTAAATTGATAAGGGTAAGCTCGCACTGCGATATTTTTTCGCGCGAAAAAAATCGCCAAAATATGTGATGTATAGAGTTGTATGAAGGTGCACGCACTTACGGAAAATATATTTGCGCGAGATTCCAAATACAATTTACAATGTAAGTTATACTTCTTTAGGCGCGTTATGAAAAATTGGTGAGAGTGAAATTTTACGAGTAAAAAATTACAAATGTCAAAAGTCAAAAATGTCAAATGTCAAACGTAAAAATGTCAAATGTCAAATGTCAAAAAATTACAAAAGTCAAAACTGTCAAATGTCTAAGAGTAAACACGCAAGGCGTTTTTGCCCGCGGGAAAAAAGCCGCTGGCGCGGAAATATTCGCGCATTTGTATTTGGAATCTCGCGCGATTTTTTACCGAAGTGCGTGCACCTTCATACAACATCATACATCACAGATTTTGCAAATAAAAATCGCAGTGCGTGCTTACCCTTATTTTTATTGGGCAAAATGATGAGCTTCATTCAAACAAAAGTTAGCCCGAAAATTGTGCAAAATATGTTCTTGTTGGCAACATTATTATTGATTATTATTCTATCTTTGTCTATCGCTAGAGAATACGTGGAATAGATATATTATTCAACTATTTGTGGGCAACCAATAGCATCGAGCGTTTTTGTGTAGTGAAAATACAACGTATTTCTTTGAATGTGTGCGACTGGCGACAGCGGTTTTCACAGTTTTTCATACAAAATCAGAATGACAGCCTATCTATTAGGGAGCGGCAGCGACTTTCTCTAATCAGTGGTCAGATTCGTTTGAAAATTACTTCATACTTTCACGAGAGTTGGTTGGTACCACAGATTGCCACGGTTCCCAAGATACACCTTGATAATCAAATAGCGCAGATTTTTTTTGCAAGTTTATGGCCGTACCTACCTACTGTATAACTGTAGATAAGCATACATACAAAATAAAAGGAGTTTTCGCCACGATGTGTATCGCGTATCGCTATAGTGACAGGTTGTCAGCTCATCGCCTAAATTACACACACACTGCAACCATTGAATCCCTTTTGAACGCTTCTACAGCATGCCCGGGACGGGAGGAAAGGCAGGTGGAACATTCTCCCAGTCCTAAAAAAAGTACCTTACTAATAGCACAGTATAATTCAATAGTCTGACGTTCTGGCTTACCTCATATATTATACTGTGCTAATAGCATGGACGAATTAAACAAAGAGGACTGATAACCTCTCTTATAAACTGCGTACACCGCTACTTAGCAGTGCCATCTACTTATTTACATTAGCGAAATATTGTGTAAACATAATATGTATTTTAATTCAGATGTTTTAAACAGCATTTCTCATTGTGTATTTCTACTTTAAAAATCTTAAGAGATAATTTGGTTCAAGTTGTTATTGATTTTTTTCAATTTCATGACCTATATTAACAACGGACTCTTCGAGCAATGATATTTTTTTTTATTATAACTGTAAGTTGCGTGCCACTCATCATCATATGTTGTTATCAGTCTAATACTTTAACATTATCTATACAGAAATAAAATTATCATCTAAAATAATTTTAAACACCCAAAAAACAAAGCTCTAATCAAATCCTTGTTAACTTTTGTGTTCGTAAAACGAACGACTTTTATCGAAAACTTACAGAATTTTACCACATCCCTGGTCTGGGTTGCCAATAAAATTTGCAAGTTGATAAGGCGGTTTACACACTGCGGCGAAATACGCCGCGTAGGGCGGATATTGTCTATGGTTCATTGTTCAGAACAATGGACCATAGACAATATCCGCCCTACGTGGCGTATTCCGCCGGCAGTGTGTTAACCGCCTAAGGGTAAGCTCGCACTGCGATATTTATTGCGCGAAAAAAATCGCAAAAATATGTGATGTATGGAGTTGTATGAAGGTGCACGCACTTACGGAAAATATATTTGTAAGTTATACTACTTTAGGCGCGTTATGAAAAATTGGTGAGAGTGAAATTTTACGAGTGAAGTTAGCCGTGTAACACAAAGTTAACAGTATGAAGTTGGCCGCAAGTTAAAAATGTCAAATGTAAAAAATGACAAATGTCAAAAGTCAAAAATTTCAAATGTCAAACGTAAAAATGTCAAATGTCAAAAAAATTTCAATGTCTAATGTCAAAAAATTACAAAAGTCAAAACTGTCAAATGTCTAAGAGGAAACACGCAAGGCGTTTTTGCCCGCGGGAAAAAAGTCGCTGGCGCGGAAATATTCGCGCATTTGTATTTGGAATCTCGCGCGATTTTTTACCGAAGTGCGTGCACCTTCATACAACATCATACATCAAAGATTTTGCAAAAAAAAAACGCGCTTTAAAAATCGCAGTGCGTGCTTACCCTTATTTTTATTGGGCAAAATGATGAGCTTCATTCAAACAAAAGTTAGCCCGAAAATTGTGCAAAATATGTTATTGTTGGCAACATTATTATTGATTATTATTCTATCTTATATTAAAAATTATTATTCTATCTTTGTCTATTGCTAGAGAATACGTGGAATAGATATATTATTCAACTATTTGTGGGCAACCAATCGAGCGTTTTTGTGTAGTGAAAATACAACGTATTTCTTTGAATGTGTGCGACTGGTGACAGCGGTTTTCACAGTTTTTCATACAAAATCGGAATGACAGCCTATCTATTAGGGAGCGGCAGCGACTTTCTCTAATCAGTGGTATTTAGTATAACTGCAGTACGAAAACAATCGATAGCTATCGATTGATCAATCGATATGGCACTATCTATCTATCTATCGGCAACACTACTTCGGCTAAATTCGGCGTCTGTAGAAACTCCATAGTACAAAGTTTTGTGATGTTTTGTATGAAAACGATTCCTCATTGTTAGAGAATAGGAACCAAACTCTTGAAAAACGATAATCCCGATTTTATTTTAGTATGGAAGTGCCTGCCGGCCGACTCTGAATTCGGCCAAAGAGGATTGTTTAGTTTTAGTTTGTAATACTGTTGGTTGTTGCCGTTTGTTGCCGTTGTTGCCGTTTAGATTTTATTCGATCCGTTTTTGATGACGATCGATGGACAGTGAAATAATAGAAGTATATTGTGGAAATCATGAATAAAAATATCAATATCTCATTGTGAAAACATCTCGTCGCTGTCGCACTCGAAACTCCGGTTCGATCTGCTTGAACGATTTACTTTAGGGTACCTACCTATTTAGTAAATTATGTCGATGAGACATAAAATCATGAGGAGCATGGGAAAGATAAATAATTCATTTCTTTGGGGAATATTGTTTGCATCAGTGACTTGGAGCGTTTCCTTGTATTTGTATTGGTTACTGAATATGAGTGGTAAGTCAGTAATTTATCATCAATTGTTATTTATGATCACTCTGCAGGAAGCTTACAAAACACTATAATAAAATTTACACCAGTACAAGTTCAAAATAGAGATAACCTGCAATTACTCAGTTTTATCAACTTATTGATTGGTTAGGTACTTACGTTATTTGCACTTAATTTTCATTGATTGAGTTGTAACTATTTATTTTTATTTATAAGCATATTCATTTATGGTGACTTGTTGTTATTTGCTAAGTATTTAAAGTAATTATTTCTGGCCCTTTTTTTGCTAATAGTTTCTACACGAGAGACTGTATAGTGCATCAGTCTGATCTGCCCTATCTTGTTGTTTGGGTCAGAGAGTCAAGTTCAGGGCCGAGTGTAGAAGTTGGAGTATATGCTTTTGGGCACTATGACATGCATAGAAAAAATAATAAAAATAAATATTGGAAAAAAATATTTTATATTGGACATAGAAAAATTTCGGACCAAATTGACCCCCATGAAATTTTTCTAAGTCTTTTCCATAGTGCCCCAAAGGCTACAGTGCAACCCTTATTTATTTTGCCTCCTAATATAAAACAACTTGTATATTTGCATCAGGAAGCTGCTGGGTGGCGAACTAGTATTAATTTAACATTACTTTATTAATTTTATTATTTTGTTGATTTAATTTATAGGTGAAACTATTCCAAGTACAGAAAATATAATTCAATATCGGTTAGCCAACGCAGCTAAAAAGAATCAAATAAAAAACAACGATAAATTTATTGCAGCATTAGAAGGTAAAAATCTATTGCTTGATAAACATGAATCTATCCATGAAAAGTATATTGGTAAAAAATGGAAAAGTCTGAAAAGCAGATCTGAGTTTAACAAAAAAATGATGATCAAAGCAAAATATGCTAAAGTACTCGGAATGAATGCGTCTGCTCAACCGGAACAGAGTCTAGGTAAACCCTTTATGTTTTTAGATGAATTCTATGCATTGTTGGATCGGCATTGATATTCACCTAGTTGTGAAAGCCAACATGCCAATCTGATGATTAAATTAATGAATTACAATGAATAATTTTTTAAATTCTGCTTGTATATTAGGTAATCTTAACATGGCAATATTCTAGATGACCAGTTTGGATTTATCCGGAATGCAGATGATGTTAAAGTTAGAGATAAAGGCTATAGTGAGCATGCTTTTAATACTCTTATTTCTCAAAGGATTGGTAACCACAGGGGTCTTCCGGACACCAGAAATAAAATGTAAGTTGTTGTCAATACTCTCATAAATTGACTAATTATATCAGTTATCTTATCAGTGCTGCCAGTAATTAAAATGCCTTTGAGCTTAAGGTGAAAAGGTACTCTCATAGGCATAGTTATAAACAAACAAGAAATACTGATTTTTTGGGTAGTTTGATAAATCGCTAATTTTCAATGGATTATTTTATTTTTACAGGTGCCGCTCTCAACAATATCCTATCAAACTTCCTAAAGCTTCTATAATAATATGCTTTTATAATGAGCACTTTGAGACTCTTATACGCTCAGTACATTCTATACTGGATCGTACAGATCAAAGGCATTTAAAAGAAATTATCCTCATTGATGACTACAGCGATATACCTAATCTCCATGAAGATGTCCGACAGGCAGTCAACGAATTGAATAATGGGTTTCGTAAAGAGGAAGAAATGTTAGAAACTAATAATATAGATGGCGAAAATATTGTGGATTACATAAATGATGATACTAATAATGATGTAGAGAAAAAGCTGGAGAAAAGTTCAACACATTCAAAAGGTGGTTTGAATATTCGGCTTCTGAGAACCAGTAAACGGGAGGGTCTGATCCGAGCCAGGTTGTATGGAGCTGATAACAGTGTGGGTGAGGTAAGTAGTTTGTTGTTTATTTTACAATAAAAAAAATAGGTGATTGTGTTGTGGTCATGGAGGTAGACAAAAGTCGAAATCATTCATGGTTGTTACAACAAAATGGTATCTAAATACAGCTAAGCATTTCTGTAAGCTAAATTTCGTAATTTTACCATTGAATAATTGTAAGTAAAACATGATAATTATAGTTATTTTGTTTTTTTAGGTGTTGGTATTCCTAGATTCTCATATAGAGGTGAACGTGGAGTGGCTGGTGCCGTTGCTGGCTCGGCTGGCCGACGGTGTGGACGGAGTGAGAGTACGGTACTCCCCGAGAGCCGTGGCCCCCGTCATCGACGTCATCAACGCTGACACATTCGAGTACACGTCCAGCCCGTTGGTGCGCGGAGGCTTCAATTGGGGCCTGCACTTTAAGTGGGATAATTTGCCCAAAGGGACATTGAGAAGTACGACACTGAATACTGATTTTATTATAATACTAGTTCCCCGCGGTTTTACTCGCATCTAATAGGTTTTGTTTTAGTCCCATTTATGACCAATTATGCGTAGAAAATAAATAAATACAATTACCATTTTTTTATATCTCGACTTGACTCGACTCTTAGCTGGAGTATCAAGAAAAACGAAACATGAGTTATATTATTACGAAGTTAGACCTTCCTTCAGCAATACAACGAAGAAAACCACATTCAGATTAGTGGAGTAGTTTATGTATGGTGCGCGATCAAACAGACAGACAGACAAAACTTCTAAACACATTATTTCTGGCTTTGATAGCACTTATAAAGGCCCCCATTTTTTTTCTTATTTATCTTTAGACTAGTTCTAATTTTATTAAATGTATAAATTGTTGTGTAAAAGAAACCTCAAAAACCGCGATGTAGAAAGCTAGCTAAACGTTTCGTTAAAGTTTTTTGTATGAGTTTCTAATCTAAACAAGTTTTTGATTTCAGCTGAGGAAGATTTTATCAGACCAATAATGTCTCCGACGATGGCAGGCGGCTTGTTCGCTATATACCGCGAGTACTTCAACCACATCGGGAAATATGACGCAGGCATGAACGTGTGGGGAGGGGAGAATCTGGAAATATCTTTCAGGGTCAGTACCTATTTAAATCATCTAACTTATCGAAGAGGTTCTACCGTGGAATCGAGATTTCCATAATTTTATCACAGTTACACCCGCGGCTAAATGATTTGGGAATCAGATATTTTCGCGCTGCAAAAAGTAGCCTATGTTACTCAAGTTAAACAATTGCAGATATGGATGTGCGGCGGAACCCTCGAGCTGATTCCCTGCAGCCGTGTCGGCCACGTGTTCCGCAAACGTCGACCTTATGCCATAGGCGAAAAGGAGGATTATATGCTGTACAATTCCATGCGCATGGCACACGTGTGGATGGACGAGTATGTGGTGAGTCTCGTTGCAAGGCATCACAATCAATTGCTTCTTGTGGCTCTAAGGGCGTAACTACCAATTAGGCCAAAATATGTTTTGAATGCCATCTTATTTCTGCTATCGAAGTTTGTTTAAAGTAGGTACTCTAGGTACTCAAATTCTGAAAATAATGGCGAATACGCCCCAAAATTAACTATAAGAACAAACACTCCAAGGATTAAATGGATGTGTTGGTCACTACGCAGCAGTATTTTATGGGGCGTAATAGTACCTTACGATACAAGTGCGGTGCGTTGATAGTTACAGCCGAGGTGATATTGCTAGCCCGAGCCGTAGGCGAGGGCTACAAGAAAGCAGAGGCTGTAATTATCAAACCGCACGTATGTCGTACGACGTTTTATAACATATTTGCGAGGAAATTGCTATAAAATTAAAACAATACAGCGAAAAGAAAATTCGCGCGGAATAATTTTTACTCGTTCACAAATTAGCGATGCGCGCGCATCCACAGCACAGATTACCTAGTATATATCGCGCAGCGCTTTTTTTTTTTAGGCAAAGGCACAAAAACAGTCAGTATTACTAATAAACTAAATTAATATTTTTATGTATTTGTTACAGATAAATGGTTGAAATTTATTGACAAAATTAATTAAATTAAAGAATGAAATGTTTATTAATTGGATACTTTCCAACTAGTCAAATCAGCAACTTTTTATGAAATGTCAAAAACGCTTTTTTGTATGAAAATAGTAAATTATGACGTCACATTTTAGTAAATATTGACTAATCAAATCAATAACTTATATACTTTTTAATTCGATTGTTAAAATCGAAATGTGCATTTTTTTTAAAATGATGAATGAAATCCACAATATTTTTAGCCATCAGTTTTAAGTATAAACGTTTTTATTTTTTTAAGCTACCCAGTCAAGTACCCAATTATATTTTATCTCCCAAAGTTAAATTTATTCATAAAATTTTTACCACTTTTCTGATATAAAAACTCTTTGCTAAGATTTAAAAAAAAAAAAACTCATGTGTTTTACAAGGTTTTAAAGCACCCGTGCATTTTTCATTACGATTACGCACAAGTGCGTAATGAGATACAATACGATATTGAAATTGGTGTAATAAGAGACCCTTTACGAGCAAATGTGTTATAAAATACATAACATACATGTTTAATTTTGTGAGGCGTATTTTACAAGCTAACTTATAAATTTATGAATGTTTCTTTATAAAAATATGGTATAGAATTACACACCATAAAATTAATGACTTGGTTTAAGAATCATATTATTAAAAGGATCAATAACAACAATGATATGACAAATACGAAATTTTACATTCGATAACGAAATTTAAAATCTAACATTTTTGTATGGAGCCTGGCATTGTGTGAATGGCGACCCCCTGTTCATTTTAGTTTATTGGCTCTCCTGAAAAGTTGTGTTTTGGTGGTTACGCTGTTTGAGCTGCAAGGTATTAAAATTTTCTTAGTGGCTTTGATTGACCACAAGGTCCCCCTTATTGACTGTAGCTTGAGTGCAACAAAAATAGAATAAGCAATTTTCTAGCAGGTCTGAAATGGGACAATCTGTCTATAGGTACTTAGATTTTATGTTACAGGGAATGTTAGGAGAGTGGTTAATCCTAAGATTACCGAAGCCTTGTGGGTAAAGTCTGAATACAGATTCATTTTGATTGACTAATAGGTACTGTTATTTACCTCTCCTAACATGTAGGAACTTAAATTTCGAAGAAAATATTGACAAATATTTATTCATGACACATTTTTGAATGGTTGTTCCACTTAGAGCAACGACGCGGCCTGTCGTTTCTGTAAGTTGGTCTACTACCATTTTCATTACGTTATTCATAAAATATAAAAACATGCATCTGTTTGCTAGACTACTCTTCAAGTCTTTCCTATTGGTATTCTAGAAAAAGGTCATAGAGCAGAATCCCCAAGCGGCGAATGTGGACATTGGCGACATATCGGACCGGGTGGAGCTGCGCAAGGGCCTCCACTGCAAGTCGTTCAAATGGTACCTGGATAATGTGTACCCGGAACTGGAACGAGGAGAGGACACCGAGGCCAGGAAGAGGATGGCCACCCTCAACGACCCAGAGAAAAACAAGTTTCAACCGTGGCATTCGAGGTGGGTGTCACATAATAAACTGCGCTCTTTAAATACCCGTCATTATGCAACAGTCTCCAATGCAGTGGTACCTGGAGAATGTATACCCGGAACTGGAACGAGAAGAAGATACCGCAGGCAGGAAGAGGATGGCTGCCCTCAACTACCCAAAGAAAAAGAAGTTTTGGCATTCGAGGTGTTTGAGAGCAAATAAACCGCACTCTTTAAATACCACTCATTATGCAACTGTTGCATATTAGCTGTTTTTATGGACTTTAGTATGTGATTTCTACACCCATTGCTGATGTGATTTTTTAGTCTGTCATTCATTTATTTTAAAATTCTGTATGCTTGCATTAGAACTACACTGCTATGCGAATTCATTCTTCAATGCATGAATACAACGACGGGGGTAAGATAAAGAAGAAGAATGCTTTTGAGATATCTGGAAAAATAAAATCAGTCTAAACTAAAGAAAAACAGTGTTAAGGGTATTCGTCACGAAAGAACTGAAACTGGTGGCTGTATAGGCAAGTGATTACAATGTACTCGTATTGATGAAAGTACGCGTGTGGGTGGTGTGTAAGCAAATGTGGGTGTGATGTATACAAGGCCCTTTTTCACAAGAGCGCTTTTAACATCTACATTCAATGCTGCTTTTCACTTTGATGTGTAGTGTAAAGCAGGTTAGATGCTAAGTACGCACAGTGGCGTAGCGTGTTTTTGCGCCGCCCGGGGCCGACCTGAATTTTGCCGCCCCCCTATTTTCTTTATAACTAAAAAAACAGTAAAATAGTTTAAAAAATGATCTTACCATATTTATTACACAGTAAAACAATGTTTGAATCAATACGTTGCGCAAGCAAAGCGACACTCCACGAAAACTGGCTCAATACATTACCCACGCGAGCAAAACGAGCGCGACACTCGACGAAAACTCAATCCATTCGGTAATGAAGAAAATCTGAATCAATACGTTACGCGAGCGAAGCGAGCGCAAAATTTTACGAAAGTAGATGTTGTTTTAAATAATACCTAGAGGTAAGACAACTGTATTGTTATTCATTTGGAAAAAATTTCGAAAAGTTTTTCCGATTTTGGCGCCCCCTAAAATCCGCCGCCCTTGTCACCGGGCGAGAGTAAGGTTGCTTTAGCGCTTGGATTCAAGGTTGAGTTTCGTGCGAATAACTCGTCCGGCAAAACATGTGTGTAGCAGGCTTAACAGGCACTTACACACACATACACACAACCTCCCCATCTCAGGGCAAACGCAAATACTGCCTCCTGCCGTCGTTAGGTAAAAATAAAGGAACAAGTTTGTTACAAAAGTGCTGTCTTAGTCTCGAAACGATCGTCTTATAAAGACTCGACGGACGACCCGATGAACCCTGGTTTAAAGATTTGAAACCGCCTATGACATGCGCTTGCGCATATCTGATAATATGGTTTATGATCAGGCAACTAACCTGGTTTAAAGTGCGGATGCATGGGGCAAGAACCAAGCCACTTCCTTTCGTCTTTATATCCTTAGCGCTTTGGACACATAGCGAGGTATTCTTCAGACGTATTTGGTACGAGTCCGTGTAATTGCGTTTCCTGAAACAATATTTTTACACATGGTTTACACATACTTAGATGGTTATTTATTTCTATACCGGGTGTAAGGGACAGCGTACCAGAAACTGATAGGGGTTGCTCAGTCAACGAAACAACTTTCGCCAGGAAATTGTTTCAGGAAATTAAACAAAAATTGGCGTTTCATACAAATTGTCTAATCGAGGGGGGGAATTATTATGAGTCTATTTTTTTTTTCATTTTCTTAAAGTTTTCCTGGTGAAAGTTGTTCAGTTTCGTTGACTGAGCAACCTATCAGTTTCTGGTACACTGTCCCTTACACCCCATCCCGTATTTACATTATAATTATTAGTACAACTACACAAAATTTGATTGTTTTTTTTGTACACATTGGTGTTAATTCAGGACGCACTATTACTAATTCTAATTCTTAGTAGCGCTGTCACTTTCTTAAATTTGACATAAGAACAGGATAGCAAACAGACACGTGACTTTGACATTTTTAATTTGACGTACGGCGCTTTAAATAAGGAATGACCATAGAGCGTGCTCACTAATTTTACTTAATTTAAGCGGTCTTATGTCAGGATAAGAAATGTCAAACTCACGTATTTGTTTGCTATCCTGTTCTTATGTCAAAGTTAAGAAAGTGACAGCGCTACTAAGAATTAGAATTAGTAACTGGACGGCGTGAATTGAGGCCATTATCTGCTATTTTATTTGTAGCTCAATTTGTAGCCTTTGCTTAAAATTTGATTGTTGTATTATTTTATTACTGTATTCAGGGAGTATGCAACAGTCAACAGTCAACAGTGTTTGTAAAGGAAAAAACTCGTAAAAGTTTCTTAATCGCTAAAATCAGAGATAGCACTGGCGGTTTCTATGTATTAATTTTTTTTAGGATGGTTAGTGGGGCACTAACGGCTAAATAAGATAAGGATGGTTGATAGTTCGCAAAAAGCTAAATTATGTGGAACATTAAATCAACATCTATTTCGCTTTAGTCGTATATTGTTTACGTTTACCTACTCAGTAACACAAAAATAGAATCACTAAACAGATACAATAGGTAGGTACTTCAGTCAACAGCCGCGTTGCATAATAATTTCCAATAACAATCACTCATGCACCGATCGATCCAGAGAAGCCAGCTTTTAAACTAAATATTCATAATACATACAGTCACGCCTGTATCACTTTCGGGGAAGGCAAAGCGCCAAAGACCCACCAAAGACCTCACCAAAGGGCGTTTTCGCCACGTCTGACAAGTTTCGAGGGTCATTTCAGAAAGAATAACGATCTGTGTATTGCTAATATTGCAATACACTGGAACCCTCATTTCCCTCTGCTGACTTCTACAGTATGCCCGGAAAGAAAAGCAGCTGGAACATTCATGTTTTTCTATCGCTCTCACTTCAACGTTTTCAAATCGATAGATTTAAATTATCTTTACTGGATCACTGCGTAGCCAGTGGCGTAGCGTTTGTGGCCCCGGGCGGCAGATTTTAGGGGGCGCCAAAATCGGAAAAACTTTTCGAAATTTTTTCCAAATGAATAACAATACAGTTGTCTTACCTCTAGGTATTATTTAAAACAACATCTACTTTCGTAAAATTTTGCGCTCGCTTCGCTCGCGTAACGTATTGATTCAGATTTTCTTCATTACCGAATGGATTGAGTTTTCGTCGAGTGTCGCGCTCGTTTTGCTCGCGTGGGTAATGTATTGAGCCAGTTTTCGTGGAGTGTCGCTTTGCTTGCGCAACGTATTGATTCAAACATTGTTTTACTGTGTAATAAATATGGTAAGATCATTTTTTAAACTATTTTACTGTTTTTTTAGTTATAAAGAAAATAGGGGGGCGGCAAAATTCAGGTCGGCCCCGGGCGGCGCAAAAACACGCTACGCCACTGTGCGTACTTAGCATCTAACCTGCTTTACACTACACATCAAAGTGAAAAGCAGCATTGAATGTAGATGTTAAAAGCGCTCTTGTGAAAAAGGGCCTTGTATACATCACACCCACATTTGCTTACACACCACCCACACGCGTACTTTCATCAATACGAGTACATTGTAATCACTTGCCTATACAGCCACCAGTTTCAGTTCTTTCGTGACGAATACCCTTAACACTGTTTTTCTTTAGTTTAGACTGATTTTATTTTTCCAGATATCTCAAAAGCATTCTTCTTCTTTATCTTACCCCCGTCGTTGTATTCATGCATTGAAGAATGAATTCGCATAGCAGTGTAGTTCTAATGCAAGCATACAGAATTTTAAAATAAATGAATGACAGACTAAAAAATCACATCAGCAATGGGTGTAGAAATCACATACTAAAGTCCATAAAAACAGCTAATATGCAACAGTTGCATAATGAGTGGTATTTAAAGAGTGCGGTTTATTTGCTCTCAAACACCTCGAATGCCAAAACTTCTTTTTCTTTGGGTAGTTGAGGGCAGCCATCCTCTTCCTGCCTGCGGTATCTTCTTCTCGTTCCAGTTCCGGGTATACATTCTCCAGGTACCACTGCATTGGAGACTGTTGCATAATGACGGGTATTTAAAGAGCGCAGTTTATTATGTGACACCCACCTCGAATGCCACGGTTGAAACTTGTTTTTCTCTGGGTCGTTGAGGGTGGCCATCCTCTTCCTGGCCTCGGTGTCCTCTCCTCGTTCCAGTTCCGGGTACACATTATCCAGGTACCATTTGAACGACTTGCAGTGGAGGCCCTTGCGCAGCTCCACCCGGTCCGATATGTCGCCAATGTCCACATTCGCCGCTTGGGGATTCTGCTCTATGACCTTTTTCTAGAATACCAATAGGAAAGACTTGAAGAGTAGTCTAGCAAACAGATGCATGTTTTTATATTTTATGAATAACGTAATGAAAATGGTAGTAGACCAACTTACAGAAACGACAGGCCGCGTCGTTGCTCTAAGTGGAACAACCATTCAAAAATGTGTCATGAATAAATATTTGTCAATATTTTCTTCGAAATTTAAGTTCCTACATGTTAGGAGAGGTAAATAACAGTACCTATTAGTCAATCAAAATGAATCTGTATTCAGACTTTACCCACAAGGCTTCGGTAATCTTAGGATTAACCACTCTCCTAACATTCCCTGTAACATAAAATCTAAGTACCTATAGACAGATTGTCCCATTTCAGACCTGCTAGAAAATTGCTTATTCTATTTTTGTTGCACTCAAGCTACAGTCAATAAGGGGGACCTTGTGGTCAATCAAAGCCACTAAGAAAATTTTAATACCTTGCAGCTCAAACAGCGTAACCACCAAAACACAACTTTTCAGGAGAGCCAATAAACTAAAAATGAACAGGGGGTCGCCATTCACACAATGCCAGGCTCCATACAAAAATGTTAGATTTTAAATTTCGTTATCGAATGTAAAATTTCGTATTTGTCATATCATTGTTGTTATTGATCCTTTTAATAATATGATTCTTAAACCAAGTCATTAATTTTATGGTGTGTAATTCTATACCATATTTTTATAAAGAAACATTCATAAATTTATAAGTTAGCTTGTAAAATACGCCTCACAAAATTAAACATGTATGTTATGTATTTTATAACACATTTGCTCGTAAAGGGTCTCTTATTACACCAATTTCAATATCGTATTGTATCTCATTACGCACTTGTGCGTAATCGTAATGAAAAATGCACGGGTGCTTTAAAACCTTGTAAAACACATGAGTTTTTTTTTTTTTAAATCTTAGCAAAGAGTTTTTATATCAGAAAAGTGGTAAAAATTTTATGAATAAATTTAACTTTGGGAGATAAAATATAATTGGGTACTTGACTGGGTAGCTTAAAAAAATAAAAACGTTTATACTTAAAACTGATGGCTAAAAATATTGTGGATTTCATTCATCATTTTAAAAAAAATGCACATTTCGATTTTAACAATCGAATTAAAAGTATATAAGTTATTGATTTGATTAGTCAATATTTACTAAAATGTGACGTCATAATTTACTATTTTCATA
>JARACY010004924.1:0-24355 GCA_029255725.1 Scrobipalpa atriplicella | reverse complement strand
GCAGGCTCCGGCACATTCCTTGCCGAATAGCTGCCCGCTCATTCTGAACACGAAACAATCATTACACAAAAGCATTTCAACATACAACGCTTGTAACGCTCTCAGAAACCAAATCAACTTTTGAAACTGCGCAGCAATGTAAAGTCAAGTCTTGTAAACCTGGTAGACCGTGTATTTTTTTTACCAGATTTGGGGCCTGGTTACCGGGCCGATGTTAACTGCAGGTATTTAAGTAGGTAGGTACCTACTATGTACTTGTTGATGTGTGTTTCGCAAAAAGCCGTTTTCACAATGAAAATGGTGCAATTATGATGGTAAAATAAGACAAGGAACAAGCTGTTTATGGTAATCGATCATCAATTGAGGCAACTGGAAAGTATTGAAAGATTTTTGGACCCGTTAAAGGTGTATGAAGAGCGCCAAATACTTAAGAAATATAGAACAGACTTAGGTACTTATTTTGCAATCCCCCGATCTTGCGATCCCCTTTGATGTAAATAAAGAATAGTTAGTTGATCTGATGATTTTCTTGATAAAAACACTATAATACATAATTTTATTAGTAACAAGTTCTGCTTGCATGAACTGATTTAAATTATTATGTCAATAAAAAAAAGTTTTCGTAGGTACCTACGAAAACTTTTTACCTACATATTTTATTCATACCTTGAACAAAGTGGTAGGAAAATTAAGTACCTACTAGGTACTATAATTTTTATTATCTTTGACGAGATTCTGGAATATTAAGGTAGGCGAACAGCTAAACCCTAAGCAAAGATGCCCGTAGCCCTAACATTATTATAAAAAATAAAATTTAATTATGATATCATCGCCGACTTATTTATCACAATTATTATAATTTATAACATTTTAATTACCTCTTTAAACTCATTATTTATTTATATAAATCAACATCAAATAAAAACTCTTCCCTTTACATTTGTCTGATCGAAGAGGTCATTTTGTAATCCTTTATCGTCACTAAATCATCTCCTACACAATTAAATAATATACGATGTATACGATGAAAAAAAAAAAGCGATGGTCGAGATCAGAGCTGACGATGAAGATCGACCATTAGATTGACGAGATAGATCATTATCATCATTATCAGCCACAACAGTCCACTGCTGGACATGGGCCTCCCCAAAATTGGGGGTACTCACCACGCTTGGCAGGCGGGTTGGTGAGCGCAGTAGAAGTTTTCCATTCACAGAGAACGTTGCTGCCCATTCCCTGGATTTATCCTTTAGTCGCCTTTTATACGACACCAGCAGGAAGTGATGGGGTGATGATGCTATTCTAACCTTAACCTTAAAGGCCTGACTGACTGACTGGCCTACCTAACTGAAATTTTCACAAACCGAGGAAAGCAATAAGTAAGCTATTTATTTGGCGTCGGACACCTGTTAGCCCCATCACGTCACGGAGCCTATCAACCAACACCACTTTAGATGTTCTTGTTGATCATTGACGTCAAATATTTTAAAATTTTTTGAATAAAGATATCTTTGCGTACTACCTATCTTGCTTTATTCGAGAGGCAAAGCTATATACAGGCAAGTATGGTGCCGTTGACCAGGATGAAGAACGCTAGGAGTTAGATCCCATACCATCCTACTTGTTTAGGCATTTTCAATGATAACAAATATGAATGATGTTACGCACGCGTTCCTCTTGTATTGTAAACGTATGTACTGCGACATGCTATAGTATAGGGTCACGTTTTATACCAAAATGAACCTTATCACAAAGATAAAGCGATCAAGAGTTGTTAAGCTGTGAAAGACCGTACTTTAAGTGCAACGAATTGATATTTCCAGTATGTTTTGTTTACAACATTTCTGTCAAGCGAAGCATTCTGAGACCGTCCGGCTATTCTTTAGTGACGTCCGTTTGGAACAGTTACAATTTAATATTTGGAAGTGTTTTCAAAACAAGTACCTACTCGTAATTGGTTTTCGGTATAGCGGTATGCGGTACTTTGATTTGATCCATCCGTGCTGATTTATTCTCAGAAGATAATTAAATTATTCCGCAAAACCAGTTTGCAATTAAAAACGAAAAGGCTTGCCAGAACCTGTTCCAGATTACAGGCTGTTCAACTAACTTTAATAATGAATCTTGTTTTGGTTTGAATACTTTTGAATAGTAATTTCGGGAGATCCCAGTATTATGCTGAGATTTGTAAACCTCACTTCTAATATGCATTATTTGATTGTAAAATAACATAGAAATTGCCAGTTGCTTATCTTCCCCTGCATTTTGTGAAGTGTAAGCCAGGTAAATACCCTAGCCTATGGTTTCGGAGTGAAATCTGCGTACCTTCATACCGAAATACTAGGGACGAAATAACAGTTATGATCCCGTAACAGCTCGAGATCGCGTACTGTTATTGCACTGACACTGACGCACATTCGCTATACAATACAGTCGATGGTCCATGATGATATGTAATTAAACCCTGATGATAAGGCGATGCGTACGTGATTTGAGAGACATAGCGTCTTCTAAACAAAAATAACATGATAATACAACGTGTTCATTACAAAACTTCCTAGTTACTCTCGAGTAAAATACTAATAAAATTGAAAAATTTAGTTGTGTGTCGCCTATTTATATCCACAATTAAATCACTAGATTATACTTCCTTAAATTAAAAGTAGGTACATCCCGTAGGCAACACAATTTATACCACAGAATATAATAATAGTGCCAGGGTACATAAAAAAATTGCGAGTGCTCATTTAAAAACTATCAAAGGTTTAAAATTATCACAAAAGTCTACGGTTTATCTCCTAGTAGAGCCTAGTAAGAGAAACATAACATTTACCTTTTCTAAATAATAATGCAATATTTATTTCTTTTTTATACAATAGGTACCTACCTACTTGTCCTTATCTTTTGGTCTTTGTTCAGATACAGGTTGGTCTTAAATTTTTTAGACATACTACTTATCGTTACCTACTAATAGTATCAGCATTTAAAAAAATATTTGTGAATATAGTAATTATGCTAAATAGATATCTAAGGAAGATATCCTGTTTAAGTTCAATCTGTTATTAGATCTCTTCCAACTTATATGTAAAGAGGATATACCTAATGAAAAGACTCTAGGTAGGTATAGGTAGGTACCTAAAATATTTTTACAAAACAATTTTATTAATAAGCTCTACCTACAGCTTTTCTACAGAGCAATAATGTGTAAACTGAACTTCATCGCTTGCCCTTATCCTATACTTTGAACTGAACGAACATCTAGCTAGGTACGAATAAAAACTTAAAACACGGCATTCACAATGGTAGCAATTCGTAGTTGTAAAAATCACGACTTAACTAATATAAGTCTATAGTCATTTTCTATCATGAGGGAACAGAAAGGGACGGCAATAATTTTAGAGAAGATTTTAAGTTGTGCCCTCCATGAATCGATACCATTAGCCGCACTTCTTCAGTGTTACTACGAACGCATTCCACACCATACAACCATGTTTCTCACTCACTTATCTCCATCTGAACTTAATCACTGCATTAATAAACTGACACCGAACGCCGAGGTCTCTTAGAATTCTATCTCCTCGAAACTGGTTTCGAGTAACCCGTTTATCTTAGATAGACTAGTCTGGGAATCTGGGCATGGCAGGGATGATTTTAATGGAAACGGCTGGTGTCGGGGCATTGAGTTATTGCCGTAACTATTACTTGGCCTGTGACAGATAATAGGACAATAGCGCAAGGCGATTGGTTTTAAATTGAAGACGTTCTAAAAATGGCCAGTTTGCTTTCTGCTAAAAATAGCCGTCGATAGAATCATTTAAAGTGTGAATGGAATCATCTAAGCTTTGCCGACCCGGCTGCAGGATTTTTGTAGCTTCTCGAAATTTTCTTTGTAACGTTTGAAGCGTGCCATGATGAACCTTCATCAGTGAAAAAAATATCGGATATACCATGGGTAGTAAGACCTAGTTTTGTAGATGCCCAAACGTAACAGTGGGATATTCGATATATCTAGCGCGATAAGATTAGTCTGACAACCAATTAAGAGAAGGGCTCCAATTAATGTGTCTAGAAGATTAAGTATTTTATTTTTTTGTTTTTAATCGAATTCTTCTAAGATCGATTGTCTTTTAATCACGCATTTCCTATGGTTACCTTTTTTGAGTGATTACTGGTATTTCCACACACACCGAGGTAACACTTCAAGCTATTTAGCACTGGACTACATTGGAACAGATTCAGAGATTTTCACATCCGATGCCGCAGAATATCCAGTAGTATTGGTTAAATTTGGGTTTGAGTCATTCCCTTCCCATAAGACATGATTTTATCGTAGGATATTATTTACATTTACATACACCGTTAATTTGACGTGTTTGTTGGTTTGGTTTGAAGTCTATTGTACGAATTTATAAAATAATTTTCGTCAGACTTGGTTATTAATAATCGAACTTCTTATAATACCAAATCCACGTAATTTAATTTTAAGGATTATTCTATTAATTTAATCTATTTAAGCTTTATCTAGCTAATAGCTATTATAAGTATTCTCGGAGTCTGTACAAAAGGTCATTGTTTTATGTAAACTAAATGGATAGTAACCTGATTGTTAACAGCTTGAACCTATTGACTTGGAAGTTAACGGGGTGTGATATAATAATTAATTGATTCAATTGTAGCAAATACACTTCCTAGCTAGATAGTCAATCCAGAGCACAAAATAAGTTTCGTATAGTAAAATATTCGTAAGGCAGCGGGCAAAAATTGGATGTGAACGGCTGAAAACCGAACTCAATGGCGTGACATGAGAGAGACCTATTTTCAGCAGTGAACTGACACATGTGCAGATATGGTGATGATGATGTTGATAGTAATACTATATTGAGGAATATTAATTAATGGTAGTAGACGTATATAATCATCAAAATTTTTTGATCCTGGTCACGGCACCAAAATTGTAATTTTTAGTGAACATTATGACTAGTTCATAAGATTGTTAGACCCATATTATGAAAGTTTTATTAAGGAATGACTCACTGTCTTTAGTAATATAATGATCAGTGAAGTTGTTTACTGTGTCTACTCAGACCGAATGTATCATGTTCCCGATGACTCTTTCCTAGAAACCAACCAGCAATAATAATATTTCAGAGGACTATTGAGTTATTCTAGGAATATTTATTGTGTTCGGAAAGTAATGCTCAAGTTTCGTCTGCAGCACTAAAAGTGACTACGGCTGCTGTAATGAAAATGTGGGTACATAAATATTAAATATTAAATGAAATAACCATTTCTGTTAAAACGAATCAAAACATTATCATCATCGTCATTTGCCACGACATCTTGTTGTGCTTCAAACTATGGTTGAAGACCTGTAACTTAGAAGTGTAAGTACGTAATCTATGGCTCTTTTTATTATCTTTAATGAGAAATTACCTAGTTATTTCATTGTTATTGTCCTTTATTAGAGACAGAGTTAATAGATAATATAAAAAGCATATAATTAGATTGATACGTCCAGATACAGGTCAGGTCAGATAATGTCGCGTCGTGATAGTTGTCTAATTAGGCGGGTTACCAAAGTTGATATTTACCGATTATGCACCAAAGTCAAAGTCAAAGTCAATTCATTTATTTCCAAATAGATTCTTACGAACACTTTTAGAAAGTCACAAGCGAGTCTATTACAAAGAAAATTGTATCAATGTCACAAAAGAAATCAACCTGCACATTGAAGTGTGTTTGATCTTGTTTGCTTACTAAGTAAAGTGAATCGTAAATTTTTTTTTAAATTTGAAATGACTCTACAATAATGGTCTTCTCAGTCATGGTTTAAATTTCATCAGTTTTTATTTCTTACTAACAACTTGCACCAAATTTTGGCTATGTGGGTTCGGGAACCTTGATTTTAATAGTGATCGAAAGATGTCAATATGTTCAATGGTAGGTATAGTTATACAGGGTGTAAAAAAAGTACTACGTTCCTTTAAATCACATGTTCTACTGATGATACCAAACAACTTCCCCAAAGCACAAAATTTTTAGCTCTAAATAAAATTTTGCCTTGTCCATACAAAACTGCAGATCCCGGAGAGCATATTTGTATGAAAAAGGCATTTTTTTTTTCGAGCTAAAATTTTTCTTCTTTGGGAAAGTTGTTTGGTATCATCGGTAGAACATGTGGTTTAAAGGAACGTAGTACTTTTTTTACACCCTGTATTTAGGCATATAAACTTTATCACTCTGTCCACCTACTTAAGATAGTACCGGTCATATGAAACTTTCCTGCCCCATTTCCTTAAGCAACTCTTCGCCGCAGCAAATCGATCATAATCCCCATATGTAGTACCATACTCTACTGTAGTATACCCCATGTGATGGGTAACGTAACCTGAAACCTGTCCGGAAGGGGGAACGGGGAGGGGCAAGGGTCACTTTGTATCGATGACATCACTCCAGTTTCAAAACAAACAGTCTATCCTATCAGAACATAATCGATGACCGTGTGTAAATCAGTTAAGTAAAGTAAAGGTAGGTACCTACCTAACGGACTAAATTAAGGTTTGGTTTCCACGGGAAAACTCATTTATAGTCCGTGGAGGAAAATATCCCGCAGTATTTTTCTTCTTGTATTATATAGTTTTTATTTTGCAATCATAAAGAAATAATTCCCATTAAAATAAAATAGCAATGCCATTTTACTCTTGGATTTTACAAATCTCTATTTTATCTGTAGGTACCTATTACCTACCTTTGTTTTAAAATTAATGGACTGGATGGATGGTGTCTACAAAGTTTGAGCAAAACATTAGTTGTTTAAAATTTTGTTTAAACACTGTAATGAAATGGAATTAATTAATGTTTCTGAAAATAATAAGTAATTACTTATTAAATGTGTTTTTATCACAATTTCTTTTGTAGGCAGGCACCATAGAACGGAAAAGCGATTGGCAGTGTTTAAAACATTTAAAAATAAACTTTACAAAACATTGAAAATATAAATCGTTCGAAACCATTGACGCCAGGGACCATTCCAGCAAATTCTCCCTAATGTGAGTACGTTCATTTCCGCGCAGAGGACTATTTTATTCCGCGATTTGCAAGATACACGGTGCTTTTTGACTACAACGCTACAATTCGGCGGATTTCCACGGATTTATGTTCCGGCGTACGGATTGTGGAAGCGTTTTTTGTTGGGAACATGACGCGTTTCTTTATTACTACTGCCTGTGCTATTGCTTTACATACGGGATTCGGGGACGACAGGGCTCTGGCTCAGGCTCAGGTAAATTTGGATTAGACTAATGACACGTGTAAATACGCCAGATTAGTAGGGTTGTAGGCGAATATGAATCCCTCTTTACGCTTGAATTGATAGTTTGTAGGCTCTACCTATTATAGGAATGAATGTTTTTCTTACTTACACTCGATAATATTCTTAATAGAGTTTAGAGCCGTTACAAGTTGTCTAATATTAATATTCTACCTAAAATTAGATTAGCAACGCTATGCGCGGTAGTAGGCATCTCGTTAGAAATCGTCTACACTCATATTATTCAGGTGTGAAAAGGTGACAAACAAATCGATCTATGTATGTATTTTTGGATTTCATTCCTAGATCCATTTCTGTAGTACAGCATTTACGGTTCCTACATACGGTGTTTTATGTGTAATTTGAATAGGAACAGTGCTTTCTTTTTCATGTCTCGAGCACAGACGCTGCTGCTCGTATGCTCGTAAAATTATCAAGTAAATGTACCTTACGAGTCTACAAAAAATAACTGGGCAATTCAAGCTCTACACTACAGTTATAGACTCTTAAAATTCTCGGTTTTTTTTTTTTTGGAATTCTAGACAACCAAGCGTACATAGTTAATATCATTGTCAAATTATACATTCAGTTAAGTCAAAGGGTATCTAAAAAATACATAAAATTTGTGCTCTTCATTTTAGTTAATTTCGTAGCTATAGTAAACATATCCAGTATCTATGACATGCACCCACCCACATAAATGTTTGTCAATCTATGATTGTGGTATAATATAATATGACATCAAGGTATGACATGTGTCTATATTATTATCTCTGGACTGTCCTGTCAATTTTATTTGTGTGTCATAGAAGGTCATAGATATTTGAAAAGACATGCTATGCTATGGAGAAACGGAGAATTTAATCAATTATAGTTTATTGCTTAATAGGTAAATCCAATGTATTGTACAGCAACTTGAACCCAATATAAACCAATAGAGAGCAATACCGTGAAATGCAAAGCGCAACTGTACCATCACACCTTGCGCAACGTCGGACCACCGCCGCGACAGATTGGACGCTGACTCCACTAAGTCCAATAAAGTGTTTCATTTATACATGGTAGTTATAGGTACATGTTAGAATTTACTAGCTATTTAAACGGTAGGATATGTGTTTGTGACAACGAAAAAATTGTTTGTAGTATTTATGTTGAAATAAAAAAAAAACACCTATAAAAACTTGGAAAACAGCCTTAATGATTATTAAGGGATATCGAAAAGTAGTATATGAGTAGGACAGAAAAGAAAACGGGATTATTAATCGGAGTTGGCAGAGCTGTAGCTCTCCTATTAGAATCAGCACCTGTATTGATTCAAGGGCCCTTGCTTTGAAAGCTCTGCAGCAGTAGTGCAGTAGTGGCACTCAATCCTCGAGCCACATTCGCCATTAGACCACCCTGAAACAGGAACTGTCACAAGTGGGACATACATTTAATATTGCAGCAAAAAAGCTAAGGTGTGAAATTCTAGGGGCAGGTTTGAAGTCTATAAAAATAACTTAAAAATTATAAAGTCATAACTAAGTTGTGGTGAGATCGTCTACATACGAAAACGAAAGTATTTCATTTAATTGAATAAAGCCACATCGATCATGTTGAACCTAAGTTGGTATGACTCATTGCTTATAGGTACTAAAGGAGAAGAGCGTGTTACCTTTAGATTACTTCTCCAGTAGAACTTCTATAATCTGCAGGAAAAGAGATATCTTCCCTTCTATGCTAACTTGGTAATCAACAATAATTTTCCACAATCTTCATCAACTCACTTACTAATCAACATTACATAATCGAAAAAAGATCCGAACATAGACCTTACCTGTGTTTCCGAATAAACGACCTTAATCCCTTCTAAGTGGTCGTGAATTCTTCTGGGTAACCATTTTTGACTGTATCTGTGACTGTGTCAATGCTAATATTTATTTTGATAATTATGAATTGACTGAATTGACTAAAGACAAGGCAAACCAATGTCAAGTAAAAAAAACAACAACACTTCCGGACAAAATTTTACCACGTGCCGACGATCGCACGAGCTCTCTAGCAACAAAAGCTGGTGATCACTATTATCTGTGGAGTCTATATCCTTTATAGGCAGTTAACGTTTTTTGCCACTATTATCTTCCTGTTTCACGGTGGTCCGAGGGCTTAGCACGTGGATTAAGTGCTACTGTGATGTACCGGTTTCTATCATTATTTGTGCAGTCCTATTCTTACTTTTTTTTACTCTGTTGAATAAACTGTCTTAGAATCTGCTCTACATAAGAGCAGTCAGCAATTTTGCTGCACTTCTACTAATGCTCAACTCAGTGGAAAAGTTGTAGTATAATCAAATCACTTATTCTACCGTGTTGTACCCTTACCTTGTAGCATTATACTTAGAAGTGGATCAAGCCAACTAAGCTATAAAACAGGACTGCATTTGCCGTACATAAGGAGAAATTGCACAAAAGGCGCTTACAGCTTACGCTTGCCGGCAATTTAAGCTGTCACAGTGAACTTTACCTTTGTAAAAGGCTTTTAAGAGGATTCTGGCTATTACCAGTGCCGCTCGTACGTCGTATTTACTTTCCTTGGACGTAATGTCTTCGACCAGTCGGCATAATCCGTTTGATGCGGTGGCAATAATAGAGGAAGACACTAGATGCGCTTCGACGACTATCGATCCTGTGTCGGCACAGATGTTTTGTACTCTTTAAAGCATGAATATTCTTATACTTAGATGCTTTTTTTTTTTAAAGCATGAATATTCTTATACTTAGATGCTTTTTTTTAGCTACAGTCCTAAAACAAATTTTAAAATGAGTCCTGTTATAAGAGGAAATGTGCGAAATGCACCAAATTCTTCTGATGAATATTACAGAACTATTATATGTGTCTCTAGTTTATGTGACCCAGTATTTCACAAGTGCGTCTTAATTTTTTATATTTTTTCGTATCCCATTGTTTATCTGGCTTGTAATTAAATATAATTGATGACGCCTGCGTCTACACTCCACATGCCTACGTCAAGAACAAAAACAATATTTTTAAAGGGTTATAAAATAATGGAAAGAAATGTAAACCATTTCAATTTAGCCGCGGGCATGCGGGCCCATACAATTCTTCCCATTTTATAGCGGCCTACAAAAGAGACGTTCTTTTCAATGGTTTATGGGGATCTTGTCTTAAAAGCAGTTTATTACGCCCATACTTATTTTATGCTAAGAGAGTATGCAAGCCAAAGCTGTAGTTGGCTTGTTTCGTATGTTTTATCTTCCCAGAAAAGACTTTGTTAAAATTTTATGAGAAAAACTGACGCTACATTGTAGTTTTATAAAATATTTTTCCACTAAACCTAAGCAATTTTGCATGTAATATATTGAAAAAAAGTTTTTCGTGTCTTCTTTTTCATATGAGATTAGATTACACAGCATAACTTGCAAGAAAACAAAAAGAAAATAACATATTATTTACCAGAAGAAGTTGGCACATGCGTTGATGCGTTCAACACACAGACAGACGGGAAAGGAAAGCTAATCAATTAAATAGTAAACAATGTGTTTTGTGATTCTGTGTCGTGCTTAGAAGAATAAAATTACGCTTTGATACCATCTACGACACTGACTATATTTTATCCTTTATCTCAGACTTTCATTCAAAAAAAATGAATCTGTCTTTATGAAAGTGACAGACAACTATGAAGTAAAACATCACTTATCTTATGAAATATCGTCTATAATATGTGTTTGTTTCCTAAGTACAATAACAAAGCAGTAATATCAACCTTAAGTAGGTACGCTATTATTACCTATTCTCGTGTATACAATGATTGCTGGAAAATAATTAATTTTCTTAATTTTGTTTGAAAAGTTCAATTAGTCGTACGGAGGCCGCACCTCGCTCTCATAAATCTTTTCCGTGGCGGAACAACCGGCTTTTCCGTTGTTTTCTGTAATCTGCGCGCAACTGCTCCCGACACATGTTGGATCAGATTGTCGAGTAGTGTGAATTCGTTGTACGCGTTTATTTATTACGAGAAATGAGAGAATATTGCACTCGTTAGTATGTAACTGACAAAAGGCAAGTTATTTTCAGGAAGCTATATTTTTTGGTGGACCCTTGAGGAATGTTTTGAATTTGTCAGTTGAAGCTAAAGCTGCTATTCTGTTTGCAGAGTAAATACAAGAAAGCTTGTTTCTAAAGCTAATGTAAACCTTAACAATATTCTAGGTCTAACCCTTGGGCAATATCTTGAAGGGCCTTTGCAAGACAAAGGAAGGTAGGATGTGTCTAATGTTAAGGCCGTCCGTCAAGGCAAGACTATGCAAAGTAAAAGGCAACTCACCAGGAAACAGTAGCTAGATTTAGCAATGTACTACGCAGCTATCCACCCTTTTAATCCAACCCATACATTACGAAGGATATCCCTTACCTAAAAACCCGAAGGAACCCAGGAAATGTCAATACAAACCGTAAATTACAAACGCACAAACAGACATGGCGGACGCGAACGGAATATTAACACCGCGGTTAAGGATAAGTAGATGGATGGCGAATAAATAATAAATAACTCGCGCAGCTCTATTAGACCTTAAAATGGAACTTTGACGTGATAGCTCTTAATAGAGAAGGTTCTCAAGGGCTATTGGTCTACTTTTTCTAAGCAGGAATGTTTTCAAACGTCTGTCAAGTTGGGAACGCAATTTGAGAGCCTCTGCTTGCAGTTGCTCCTCTCAAATTGAATTCCCAAATATTTTTTAAAATCTATTGAAATGTATTTGGACATTTGGAAAGATTATAAATGTTTGCAAATTTGTCTGTCTACTTGAATGCGAACTTGCGAAGGTACCATTAGGGTTGTAAGGTATTTGTCTAAATTACCTTTCTATCTGTTACTGTATTAGGAGGATATCCTACTAAGGTGAACTGATGATAGACTTGTAACAAAGACAGTTGTATAATCAGCCCAAAATTATAGCCTATCAATAAAGCTATCTTTTAAGCATTATCTAACAAAATTAATCCCGTTTAAATCAAGCTAATCTATTGTAATCGATGGCTTGCAAAAATCTATTAGCACTAATTTGAATATCAATAGCCTAAGGGGCTATAAACAGAATGCTTAGCCAAGTAGATAAGCTATTAAACGCTGGCGCTATTCCACTTGATGTAGGTTGGACAGGTTTTCTTTATTAGCAAGGTATTAGAGGCAAAGGCTTCTTGATATACAGCCTATAAGATTGATTTCATTCACGCGTTTGAAATTTTGCGTGTATTTACAACGTGGATTTGTTTTAGAACGTGCGATAGCATTGAAATCATTATTTAGTATCCCGAATTACATATTGACTTAGGTAGTAACTTTTAATTTTTTTCTCATTTAGCAATGTTTGAACAATACATTTATGAGGTCAACGCGGACTATTTTAAACAATATTGGATTTTGTCTACGAACCATCCAAAACATCACATCCAGAAACATCCCCATTCTCTGAAACCATTGGGCTTAGAGTTTGCTTTCAAAATCCATCAGCTTCGTGCGAGCAAATCCTAAAATCCTGGGTATTGACGGAATGGCTACAATCCCGAATATAAACCAACAAAACTAATCTCAAGTCAACCGGGATCGGGTTACGTTTCAAACAGCTCAGCAATGATTCTTTGCCTAAGACAACAAACAGACAGACAGTTTTGTAGTATTGCAAATAACCGTGATCACAAATCCGTACGAGTTCCGTACTGGCTGGTTTATTTTATCTATTGTTGCAATACAGGGTGTAAAAAAGGTACTTTGCTTTAAACCACATGTTCTACTGATGATAACAAACGCTACTTTCGCAAAGCACAAAAATTTTAGCTCGAAATAAAATTTTGTCTTGTCCATACAAAATTGCAGATGAGGAGAGCATCTTTGTATGAGAAAGGCAAATTTGTTTATCGAGCTAAAATTTTTGTGCTTTGGGAAAGTTATTTAGTATCATTAATACGGAAGTAATATCAATAAAGGAAGTATCATCAATAAAGGAAGTATCATCAATAGTATCATCAATAAAGGAACGCAGTACTTTTACATAGTTGTTGTATACTCATACTACAACATCGATTTTGTGTTCAACAGTAAAAATTTGGCATTTAGTCGTTAACTGGTTATTGAACGTCGGTTAAGAGTTAAAGCGCGTGTCAAATTACGAAAACATTCTATTTTTAAAAATATTTGCTTTTTCTGCCGTGTGCTGCGTTTGCGACGAAAATAGTCCCGAATTAGGACGAATGGCGAAACCCCGGAATAGGATGGATTCACAAAGTTTTCTTTAGAAAATGTAGTTTGAAGTGTAGTACATATTTTGTTTGGGGATGGACACAATCGCGCCAAATATTTAGATTTAACTTGGTAGAGAGAGACTTACTATTGTTATGACGGCCGTTAGGTATGTCGTCCTTTCTTTTCAATAGAATGTGAGCAAGAGACAAATATAAGCTTTAAAATGCCTTACTTTAATAGCAGAGTACGTGTAAATAATAACTAAAAAAAAAACATACTTTACCTAACTAGTTTCATAAATACGTAGGTACTTATTGTGAAATGTTTTTATATTCCGTGGAATATTTCGTTTCGCTGAAACTTATTGTTATTTTTGTATCTTTTCAGGTCTGAAAATGGAGCTGGCTTTAATTTTCCAGCTGCTTTTGGCCGTTGCTCCATCGGTGCTGGCTGGTGAGTTTAAATTTTGTCCATTCTATTTTAATTTGTGTGTAATGTAACTACTGAATCGATTTTGATCATTAATGGTTCACCATTAGTAACACACTGAATGAATAGGCTACTTTTTACCCCCCCGGGAAAATAAAGGCAGATTATTGAAACCGACCAAATTAGAACAGAAATCCGATAAACCAACAATCAGGAAGTTTAAGCTTGTTCGGAGCAATGAATGACTCGAGCTCCACCGACAACCGTAAAAGCAAATAATATGTGGCCTGCACCGTGACTGCCTCCACACCACCTACATAATTCTCCATCGGCTTCCGAGTTAAGCCGCGATAAGATCCCGAGGAATGCGGCGTCCAAAATCTTGGCGCGTAGAAAGTAATTCGACATCCGAAAACCCGATTTGTTTACTCATTAAAATTAATTGGTCGCTCGATTATCTACTTTAAAGCCCCGAACAAATTGATGGGACCTGTCTTCCCAGTCGGACGTGGCCCATTTCAAAATAGCCGATAAAAATCTCTACATATCTGTAGCGCCACTGAGTTGCGTTTCCTTTGCCGGTTGGATAGGGCTATATTTTACGTGGTGTTGAGGCTAAATGGTAATGGATGAGGTGCAAAGTGATAGGTTCGGGGGAATAGTTTTTTGTCTATTTTGGAATAGTGACTGGTGTGACGGGACGGGTGGCTCCCGGATGCCGCAGGTAGCGCGCACACATTCATGCCACATTTTATGTGTGTAAATAAAAGAGGCGTGAAGTTGTTACCATAAACGCTGGGTTCTGTACAGATTACTGAAAAAAAATAAAATAGATTTTATTTTTAGGTTTCGAATTTTTAACTAAGTACCTAAACCTAAGCAACAATTTGAAGTTTTAGCAGATTTTCTAAATAAAGAAGAGCAGTTGCGCTGCAAAATTAATATTCAGCAATTCAGTTATAGAAATCACATAATTCAGAGTCAAATTGTGGTTTGCCTCAGTCAGAGATATTAGCCTTTTCAAATACTTGTGTTGACTCAGGCGAACTTAAGATTATGTTGGCTTTACGTACAATTTTAGAAACTTTTCCAATCACTCAGCGATATACCGGCTCAGATTTCAATTTCAACAGTTACGTATCCCAAGTTAGGGTTTTCGATTGTCTTGCGGAACTCCAAAAAGGTAATTTGACTGGTGTGTGTACACAATAAATGTTACGCTTGTTCGTCAATGTGTTGACTCTAAGTATTTGTTGGAAACTTGGAAGATATTACTGTATCTTTAATAATCGGTATCTTTTTTCTTTGATATCTGCTTCGAAGAAAGGAATTTTGTAGAGCGCGGCAGATGTTATCAACTAAAAGCACTGTCATTTTCTGTACGAGTATGAGCCAAAACAAATATGGTAAAAATAAAATGTTATAGTTTAATACGAAATATTTTTTAGGTAAGCTGAAATATTTCGTAAGCCTAGCCAATAATATGTGTAGGTAGAGTAAAGAATGAGGTTAAGAATACCTAGGTCGACCCTATGATAATGTAAAGTTCAATGTTTAGAGGACTAATTTTATAAATACTTGATGGACTTTTGTAAAAATATCAACAAACAGTTATATTAAGTACTTAAGTATATTGTTTTTTGGCTACTGAAAAATCTGTTTATCTTTTTATCTCTTTTATGAATTAAAATGGGGGTTCTAACTTTATGTTAAGGCTTTCTAAAGTTTATAAAACACTGTGATGTTTTGTAAACCTCCTGACCTGGTCTAGCTAAACAGGACTATTGCAGGTGGTATTTAAATAAGTACCTATAACTACGACGATACTATAGATCTACAGGTTCACAAGCAAAGCTGTGTAACTGCAATTAGTAAGATTTGCGTGGGTTTGTAAATACGATTATTACCTAGAAAGTTAACGGTGGCATCTGTCTTGCCAGTTATGTTCTGGATAGTTTAGGTATCTTATACATACATAACCTCACTCCTGTAATCCTCATGGGGTAGGAAATAGTGTTTGTATCAGGCTGTTAGCCCATCGCCAATTGCAATGCATCGAAACGAAACCTATAGATTCCTCTACTGTTTTTTCATAAGAATGAGAAGAAAAGCCGCCGGTACATTCTAGTTATTATATCGGTTGCAGTCCAGCATAGAAGTTAGTAGGCTGGTCAGATTATAACTTGAAAATAGATCACATCTAAAGACTTGTGTAACTTTCTAAAATGACATTTTGACAATCAATACCAATAGATAAGAAGAGAGATGAAAATATGACAACAAAATTCACTAACATAATATTTTACCAATGATAATTTTATTTGAATAAATAATCGGACTCTAACTACATACCTACACTTGTCTGCACATATTATATTTCTTTTATGAATATGATACATTCATTCATTAAGTTAAATGTTGTGTTTATCCATCCATCTTAGTTTGTGAGACTTTGGCTACGAAATAAGCTTGTTTGTTCATTTACCTACGTGAAATTAGTTTGACAAAATATTATGTTTTTCCTCTTCATTCTGATAGTCAGTGTTTGCAACATTTTAGGAATCAACATTTTAGGAAACTCAACTTTTTGGCAAGTCAACATTTTGGGAAGTCGACCGAATGGTCCTATATAATTCTACAAGTTCAAGCATATATAAATCGCTTGAGATCAATAACTAAACTAATTATAGAGTATCCAGTTTAACATTTTCATAAGGTGCATGCAATATTAGTCGTATTAGAATTCTTCAAAAATTATATTCTGTACTAATATCAGTAAACTTATACACTACAAGATACCTTCTTCAATATTTATAACTCTATCAATACCAAAATCGAGAATATGAATCAATATTTCAACTCATAAAGGTTTATTTTCACAATGCGCCCGCGCGGGCTGAGATGAAATTGTTAAGAATCTTTATGCTAAGGCTGTTGACTCACCGCTCTCCGCCGTCGAATCATATAAATTAGCGAGCCGAGAACAGGATCCAACTCGAACAACTCAATCGAAACAAGAGAGAATAAACTTTAAAATAAGATGAAATAAAGTTTTGTTTTTGAACCTTAATGTAAAATTGTAGAGGCTTGTCCACATTTATCGTGGGTGCAGTACAAAATAAGTAGGGAAGAAATCAGCTTTTTTGAATAGCTTCTTCCATGGACAAAGATATTATTCTCCAGAGTCCAGCAAAAATATACTTAACCAACGAGTATGTTACTAACGTAGCTTTCTGATAGTTATGATTAAATTTATTTATTGTCCAGTAGTATTTGAGTTTATCTGGGCTAATGATGTACCTATGTTGCATTTCTGTTAAAGATCATATTTCGCATTTTAATTTTTAAGATAAATGATTCTTACTATCTATAGAACTGAACAATTTGGTGGCTTATGTCACACCGCTCATAAGTAATCTGTGCTTATGTTCCTTGAGGAAAGTTGTTCAGTCTTATGGACATGACATGACAGTAGGTATTCTTTGGCAATTGTGAACCAGGTTTTACATTCGATGCGTCACACCAAATCGTGTGAGTAACGATACACCAAGGACATCGGGGTGTTTTTTTTTATTGTTTTTAGTCGCACTAACATGATTTCGGACAGACTTTTGGTATGCACATAAAAAGCGAGTTGATCGCGTTCCAGACGAGCTTGTTTGGAGAAGTTGTTGCTAACTGAATTTATAAGTGGCGATGAAAATATTATTTGAATTATTCTTAAACATTTCTAGCTTAAGATAAAATATCTGTCTGTACCTATACAGGGTAAAAAAAGGGAGATCATTTCACCCATGAAAAGCAACCAGCATCACCAAGTGACATTGGCCGAAGAAATATAAAAAGATATCCTGTAATGTATGAAAACTTGGAAAGTTTCATGAGCATGTCATGATCGTCATGAGGTATAATCATCATGGGGTTAAGTTGTGTACCAACATGTACAAACATAACTATGTGTATCTAAGAACCTACATACCTACTACCTACCCAAGTTAAAAAGACTCTGCAATTTCTAAATAAATTTTCATCTTTCAGAAATCGAAATGGAGTTCACCAAATACCCAGAGTCGGTGACAGCCCCAGTCGGCGACCAGGTGACCTTCGAGTGCGCAGTCAGGGTCCCTGGAGAGCGTCTGGCCTGGCGGTGGAAGCCGGTGGACCAGCCAGACGGACCCTGGACTGACGTGCCTGGTGTAGGGGATCGGGAGACCGTCTCTACCAGGCTTGTGGTGGATATCAAGGAGGATACTCCATCGTCACTGTACCAGGTAAGGACACCAAGTACCCAGAGTCAATCAGGGATAAGGTGACCTTCGAGTGCGCAGTGAGGGTCCCCGGAGAGTGTCTGGCCTGGCAGTGGAAGCCGGTGGACCAGTGACGTCACGTGTCTGGTGTAGGGGACAGGGAAAGGAGACTCTCTACCAGTCTAGTGGTGGTTATCAAGAAGGATACTCCATCGTCCCTATATCAGGTGAGAGGGGAGACTATCCCGAACATCACGAAATTATTCCTGGGTTACTTCTCACGCATAGAAACAGTACCAAATTGTGGGGGAATTGGATTACCTTATCCATTACGTATTTATCATTTTGTCTGCAGTGCGTGGTCTGGTACGGCGCGGTGAGCTTGGCATCCATACCGGCTCGGCTGTCGATAGCGAGGCTGGACCTCAGCAGAAACAGCCCGCGCAAGAGGATGATCAGCGCCCCCATCGGCAACACCGTCGTGCTGCACTGCAGGGAACCTCTGTCGGAACCTCCAGCCTTATTATCCTGGTGGAAGGATAATGGAAAGGTATGAAAGATAAACGTACTACTCGTAGCAAGCGGATGAACACCGCAACTGTCGTGTTGAAGGAACCTCTGTTACCAACTGCAATTATACAGAGGGTAAAAAAAATATTGCGTTCCTTTAAACCACATTGACTACTACTAATGATACTGTTTTGTATTCCCCTTACAAATTAGCAGACCAGTTGGTAATAAATAAAAAAGGTTTTCAACTTCAGCATTCCGTATTGAAGCAATTATCCTTTTGAAAGATTACGCTTACCATAGGTACCTATCAAAATTTGTTAGACGCAACGAAAACGGATTTAGGTGATGTGGCGGGATTATATCTACGAGTAGAGCACATGGTAATGTAGATTACCTTCTCAAATACCATCGGTTATGTACTCAAAGTAAATTGGATATTTGAACTTTCCGAATTACATTACCAAACCATTGAAATTAATGTTGCCTTCGTCATTAAAACTTCCTAGCGTAAACATCTTTGAACAGTTCAACTTCTAAGTACCCACGCAAATATGTGCTTAGATCTTAATTCGTCAGTGGTAAGGGTATTAAATTCCCTAACAAACATTTCGATACTGAAAATTACTTCGGTATTTAGGTAGGTACTTTATGTAGCTACCTACTGATGCTTATGTACTCGTACTATTTGCTTCATTAGATAGTACGTACAATATTTTAATGATGGTATCATTTACACTGTTTATATAGGTCAATTAAACCTATTTTACGTTTTCTTGGGTGTAGTGAATGTAAGTACCTTTTATAGTTTAAAAAAATATTGATTGAAACTTCACCAATATCAGAGTTGCTCATCTTTTCTAGGGTTCAAGAAGACAACTGGACACTCCTCATGGCGTCCTTGTCATCCACAATGCGAACGAAGGAGACAGCGGGACTTACGGCTGCACGGCTACAAATGAGCTGAGTGGTCAAGTGCAGGATCTGCCCGAGACCATTTACTTAAGGGTGCAGAATGAACATGGCAGAGGAATCAGGTATTTTTTTTTAAATTTTGTTCCATACTGGACAAGGAGCAATAGAAAAACAGAATGTGGCAGCTGTTACTCCTCCCGGGCATGCTGTAGAAGTCAGCAAAGGGATTCGAGGACAGTCTTTTAATAATCGAAGATCCATACACATTTCAATAATAAATTTGATTCCATATTTGTCAGACGTGGCGTAAACGCCTTTTACTAGTCGTTTACGCTCTGCCTGCTCCGTAAGGGATAAAGGCGTGACTTTAAAGGTTAAATATTCTAGACATAAAAATAATTGAAATACAAACAAACTTAGGATTCAATGCAAAAACAACCGAAACAACAATAAACGAATGTGCGAACATTGTTTTTTTATTTACCCAAGAAATAATATATTTCGGTCTCCTTTCAGAAACCTGTGAGTTACTTTTAGCTTATCCAATAAAACAAGTTTTCCTTACGATAGTAAACTTTGACGTACCTAATATTACATACTTGCTCTTTACTTTTCATAGGTTCCTAGAGGACGAAGATTTCGTCGGTACAGTTGACAGCGAAGGGGTTCTGACTATGCCGATCAGACCGAATGGCGCTTTAAGGCTCTGGTGTGGTGCCGTGGACAACCCCCCTCCTAAAGTCACCTGGACGAAAGAGGGGGAGAATGCGCCACGGCAGCATGACCAGGCGTTATATATCGCGTCCTTTACGTCCTTGGATGAGGTGGGTTCATCAATTGTTTTAAAAGCCTGGATGGTAACCAGTAAAGTTTCATCTGAATAACACATGAGAGTCAAATAACGGGATTTTTTATTCACATTGTCGGCAGCATGATTGCGTCAGGTTCAATATATTAAATATTTCCTTTGGCAATGGGCGCAATGGCAATTTTTCTTTGCTGGGATTCGACTATGTTTGAAAATGCCAGGAATTTCGCGGTCTTTGAACGAGTTATCAATCGTCGTCGTTCGTCACACACGACGTCTTGATTAGCTGCTTATTCAAAAACGTCATATTTATGATTTTACCCTTGTGGTCCGTGTACTAATCCATTCAATTCTCCACCAGGGCATCTACACCTGCAAAACCAACTCTGCCCATCCGATCCGTCGCTCGTGGAAGGTCATAGCTCTGGAGCCTCCTCGATGGGAAGACTCGGTAGCCAACGTGAATGCCACTGAAGGATCCAGTGCCCATATCGCTTGTGGAACTCCATACGGGCAACCTCCGCCGAAGATCCATTGGATGCTAAATGCGGAACCTTTGAAGAGTGGGAAAGGAATCCGAACCATTGGTAAGCTGTTAATTTTTACCACATTTAACAAAATACCTAAAATTTGAGAGAGAGCAAACTTTGTTTAAAGTTTACCGAAAAGCAGCTAAAATTTAACAAAACCTCTGCTGCTATTTCGTAATAGGTACCTATAATTTTATTGCTCCTTTTGCACACTACTGAATATTTTAGTTTTTAAAACACTGCAACCAAGAAACGCTTCTTTTATATAACTGTTTTCAGGTGCAACCCGCAAATTGCACCGCTTTCATCTTGAATGTTACACTTGCGTTTCTTTTCAAGAGTAATTTCCTTTCCTTAAATTTCATTCAGAGAGAATTTAAAATCTGTTGAAACGCTCGACCTAGTTCTAAGTACATCTAACTTCAAGCTCGCTGACCTACTTGTAATAAATTAGAGTTTCATATGAAACACTAGGAACCTTGTTATCTCGAGAATTTTTTTCTCAATTTGTTGATACGTAGAAATCATTATTTACGTAGTGTTCTCGTACTTTCTCGTAAGTAATTTATTTTCAGACGATTCCGTCAATTGCTTAACTTGAATCGTTTGAAATTTTTGTAAAGTCTCATTTTTTATAATTATTCAAATAAATAATTTAATACTTCTAGCTGCTCTGCTAAACGTGAACCTCCTCTAAGTGTGAAGATGTTTGCGTTACTCATCACGCTGGCAGAATTGGCAAGCGAGCGAAAAAAATATATAAATACAAATTCTGTTAACGTAAAAAATTTAAAAAAAAACTCACTCTTGCCCACAGGATCGGACCTATACATCGAACACGTTGAGAAGCGTCACGCGGGCATAGTGCAGTGCTTCGCTTGCAACGACCTCGGCTGCGCGTACGACGCTGCGCTGCTCACCGTCGTACCTATGCAGATCTCCGACCAGGTAAGCTAAGTCAAATCTAAGGCAAGGAAAAATTATCCAATTAAATGATCCAATCCAATAATTGAATACAATGATCCAATCAACATCGAACCCATGATCCAATAAAACGATCGACTACTACAATGATCCAATCAAATAATCGAATACAATGATCCAATACAATGGTCGAATACTATGGTCCAATACAATGATCCAATCCAATGATTCAATACAATGGTCCAATCCAATAATCCAATACAATGATCCAATCCATTGATTGAATACAATGGTCTAATCCAATGATTCAATACAATGATCCAATCCAATGATTCAATACAATGATCCAATAAAATTGACCATAAATCCATCAGGAGATGGCATAGTAAAGAAGTGAGCCTTATAATAACAGCAGAGAAGGGTCAAAGAACAGTTTTGTTACTTATACAATTGAAAAAAAGACAGCATGACAGCATTAACATTAGAAAAACCAAACATCAGCTCAAATTCAGTTAGTTTGTTTTACAGATCATTACTTAGGCTCGTATTTATAATAAGAATAAGTTAATTTTAATTTTACTTACAACTATGGATGTATTTTTCCGAAATAAAATTATTTTGAATTTGAATATAAAGCAATATTACCTAATAAAAGATTTGACAGAACATTTTGTACTAAAATGACATTTCTGATATGAACTCAAACTCGCTCTCACTCTTGAGAGTGATTGATTATTAATACAGGCCATAGTTAAATTAATATTTTAATTGCAGCAATATGCGGCTGAGGCGGCACCTATGCATTTCCCTGCTCAACCTCCGAAAAGACATGGAAGGAAAAACCCTAGAAAACATAAAGGTAACTAAACGAAAACTGTTAAAATGTTGCCAAGTTAAATTGCTTAGATTAATTTATATTAATAACATTTTTTATTTTACAGCGGTATTGGTCCCACCATCGAGACCGAATATCACCCGTATGTCAGACATCAGTGCAATGGTTTCTTGGACCCATGCTAACCATGGCTTACCGATACAATTTTATAAGGTAAGTAAAGTTATAATAAATTTTATGAAATACTCATTTAAAAATGCGATTACTTATATAAAATATCACTGCAAAACAAGAATACATAGAAAATTATAATACTTCATGTATTCGTTTCAGATACAATACAGAGAAATATTGTCAAACTCTACTAGCAACCAATGGCACACGGAATCTGTAGACATCCCACCTCATATACATTCTTATGAAGTTGTGGGTTTGATACCGGACAGATTTTACAAGTAAGTCTAACTAAATATTATGACAAGACTCACTATTTATATTACTGAGAATCCTTGAATCCTACTTTAATATTATAAATGCGACAGTTTGGATGTTTGTTTCTTTCACGTTTCAAACACTGGATGGATCTAGATGAAAGTTGGCATACATAATAGATTAGATCCTGGAATATAACACATTATTATCGCGGGAAAATCTTAATTTCCACGGAAAAACTCTTTTTTTTTTTTACTAAAATGCTAAGTAATTAATGAGACTTAATTTGTATTTGCGTATTAGTAACATTGAATATTCTCGCAGGTTCCGTGTGGCAGCAGTCTATTCCAACCAAGACAACAAATCAGGCAAAGCGAGTTACAAGTTCCATCTGAAGCGCGGAGGCCCCAAGGGTCCCCCCGCTCCGGTCCTCACGAAGGCTGTCGCTTTGTCCATCGACAGCATCCAGCTCAATTGGACGGTTAGTAATACTGAAACTCGACGAAACTTAGAAAATGACTTGGCCCTTTTTTTACATTAGTCACTAATGTCCATTACAGTACAGTTTATGGACCTCCCCTAATTGGGAATATTTACTATATTCACCAAGTTTGGCAAGCGACTTGGCGCATGCAGTGTACGATGTAGGTAGTTTTCACAGGGAACGTTGCTAATTCCCTGAGTATATTCGTTATTTGTCTTTTACGACGTCCGTGGAAAGACAGACGTGGGATGACATGACTACCTACCCTTTTTGTTAGAGAAAATTATGTAGGTACCTACCTAACCTACCTACTGGTACCCAAACAACCTATATTTACATAAAGATTCCGTTTGCTGTATTTTTTCGGAACTTGTATAATTAATTTATGAAATAGCCCAGATTTCTTTTTCCTTTTTGTAAAATGTGGGATTAAATGCCTTTTGGCTGAGAAAGTTTCACAGAAGAGCTTTATTTTTTGCTCGAGTAAATGTAATTTTAGGTATGCTAAAAATAAAGGAATCTTTTACATGAAAGGTAAAGAAAATAATAAACAGTCTGCCTATGGCTGTAACCTTACCTCCAATAGAAACTTTTACGTATGTATTTTCTAACAAAAATGTAGAGCTTATGATTGGATAACTCCAAATATCATTTTGTACTCTGTATTTCGAGAATTGGAGATAGCGATAGT
>JARACY010004923.1:0-24366 GCA_029255725.1 Scrobipalpa atriplicella | reverse complement strand
CTGTACCTAAGGCTCCCGCTGTTTTCAATAGCCCAGAATAGCGTCTGATGCCAATATAACTAGTCTGTGGTAGGTCTGGCCGCCATGTTGTCGCGACTGAGTGGCGCCAACGTCGTATCTGCCAGAATGGCTCATCCCTCATCCTCTAATTTACTGTAATCTTGGTGCCCTTGATATAAATGTTGGTATATAAATCATGTATGCTTAAGCAGGGTGCTACGTCATGAAAAATCCTGCAATGTAGGTACTGTAAAGTTTATATACCGGGTGTAAGAGACAGCTTCCAGTCAACGAAACTGGACAACTCCCACCAGGATTTTTTTTCAGGCGACGAATTTTTTTTTACTACAACCAACCCACACAAAATGACCACCTCGATCAGTCAATTTGTATGGAATATTTTTTTTTTCATTTCCCGAAAGAATTTCCTGGTGATAGTTGTTCAGTTTCGTTGACTGAGCAACCCCTATCATTTGCGGGAAGCTGTCACACTCCGTACTTTACAATAATACAAACTATTTATGGACTGAATAAAAATGCTTTCTGGAACAAAACGAAAAGTATGGCACATCGCCAGTTAATCAGAAATTAATTTAAATTTCCATGCCTCCTTTTTCGCTGTAATAAATTTTTCGCAGCAATCTGAAAATGAAGGTTCAACTCATTCCATTTTTGTACGGTATAATTTTCCAATATTTATATTTCCACGCCTGTTGCGTAAAATGTAATGAGAGTTTTACGATTTAATAAACAGGTGAAGCCGAAATTAGCAACAGAAATTCTGGTGAGCATGAAAAGCAATTTCTATCCCCAAATTACTCTTTACTTATGCATTATGTAGCGTAAAATAATAGGGAAATGAGTTAAAAAAACGTTTATTTATTTGTAATGAAATTAACTACCATTGATATTTTTGATATTTAGTTTAAAAGAACCAAAAACCATTAATACCGGGTTTGTTCGTTGTTTGACTCGAAAAACATTAAATTATTGTTTCATTATTAGTAACATAGATTAGGTTACATGTAAACAAAAAAATAATCTCGTAAAACTTGTGAATAAATTATCCTAAATGAAAGATGATTATGGTAATTTAATGTACACACAAAAAATATTATATCCTTATACCATTTCAAAATGTATAACAACAACATTAAAACAAAACAAGACTAATAGCATCGTTGTTAACACAACAAAAGGTAGCTCAGGTAAATCGTATTTTTGTTACGGAATCCGAATTTTTCAGACAAGGTTTACATGGAAAAAATCCATTCTTCTATGCCCTTGGGAAACACTTTGTGTGGGAACAAAAGCTTTTTTTCGCCCATAAAAATACTAGGTATGTAGGTTAGGTATGTGAAATTTTTTAAAGGTTAGGTTACATCCTAGTATACAATACATTGTATTGAATACAACAACAGCCAATTCACACGATATATTTTTACTGATAGGTATCACTTATGTTGTATCACACATTTCGAATTTTTCGTTGCGGTTTCTTTAATTTCTAATTCTGATAGGAAAGAACAACTGACGCAAGAGACAAGACATCCAGATCTATCACTATGAATAAATCTTACTTTTCAGAAAACCGTTCGAAAAGCGATTTAAAATTCGTTGAGAATAGATCATGGGCCTTCATTCTAAAAGCTAGTGTAGCTTTCGAAAAATGGAGTACCCGCTCTGAAATATCGAGTTAACAATAAATATAGTCACTGTAACAATAAAGTTTAAAATACCAATCTAATATGTACTTAGTGAACAACCGCGAAAATCCTTAAACTTAAGACTTAACTAAATTAGAAACAATAACACAAAGTCGTTCTCCGCCACCGGATATCGAACACGGGACCTCCGGTTCGAGAGCCTACGGCTCAGACCATAAGACCACAGAGGCAGTTGGCACATAAGAAATAAGAGAAACGTGTTTTCGTAGAAAGTCGTTGACAAAGTTTTGCTCACGCACGAGTGAGTGTGAATGACTGACTGTGCTCATCTTCAGGAAATATTTTTAAAGATTTTCCATATCTTGGTAGCGTCTTCGTACAATGCTGGTTTGTGAAATATGAAATTCATCAAGTCATGACTTTAATGTATGTTTAGGCACGTTTAGGTATGCCTTTATGAAGACAGAGCGTAAAATGCCTACTAAGAGGCATTTTCACCACATCTGTCAAATATTTAGGGCAACTTTAGATTAAAATGTGTATCGCGAGAGCACAGAATATATAACTGGCTAGTGACAGCTTGTCAGCCTATCGCCTAAATTAGTAACTAAACCTTCGCATCCCTTTTAGCGACTTCTTCAGCATGCCTGAGAGGAGAGGCAGCTAGGACATTCTTTATTTTTCTATTGAACTCAGTCCAGCATGATTAATTGAAATTATTAAAAAAGGAACAAACTCTACTTTTCCTGTTGATTGTACCTACTTTGTTCTTTGTTGCACAACAAAGCGACCCGCTGAGCTAAAGCTTACAAAGTATCATATTTATCTTATCTTTTTATCTCAAATCTGCTTCGCTTACGTATTTCAAGTTGTTTTCCCGCAGTATTATTTATTTACTCGCTGTCACTCTGTAACGATACGCCTTCATGTTTAAGCGCATCGTCACTCCACAAATATAATATTTCTTATAAATAACTTTATTTGATAAAAACTATCTATACGTAAAATTATAATTCATCAAAATCGATTTAAGACATTTTGAATTTTGCGCCATTTCAGATGAAATCGCATCTGAGCTCTTATTGGTCAGTTAGTTGTATGACCACCGCGAGAAGAGATTCTGCAAATAAACAAAAGTTTACAAACTTTCAGATTAGTACTTAGTTGAATATTGTTCGAAAAATAACGATCATGTTCATAAATGAAAATAAACTTGAATAAAGCCTTTTGATTATCCAAATATGCACCAATAGCATTCAGAAATAAACTTGCTATTTTGTTAACAATATTGCTTGTTAATCCATTTAATTTAAATATTCATCATTATAAAATACTGTATAAATATTTGTCAAATTATAATAAACATCAAATACCATTATCATCAAATTGAAACAAAAATAATGTTAATCAAATGACTGACAAGTTCATTCATCACTGTCTGTAAGGATTACAGTGCCTCTCCGTGTTTATGGTGTATTGAGTGTGGCGAAAAAAAGGAACTAACTAGACCGTCAAGATCATACAATATAAAACTCCTTGTTCCATGTAAATACATAGAATCGCAATACAAAATGACCCTAAGATAAAAACTCATTGTGTTACGTGGAAGGTCTATGGTTGTTCATATCATATATTTGATATTTTCTCCGACATGCAGCGCCACACTAAAATTCATAGTATGGAGCTGGCACATTCTATGTTTTTCACTCACTCCTCGTCCAACATGGAAGTAGTTTCACGGAACTGTTGCGAAATTTGATTAATTGAATTTCTGATTAAATAAATGGTGGGAAGTAAAAAATAATCAATTTAATAATTTTCGACTTAATATCTCATGTATTTTACGTAAAATCCTTAATTTTGTAATAAATGGGAAAAGCGCCATCTGTTCTCAAATTAGAATACTTTTAGGGCTAGCCTCTTAGGCTGACTTCAGGTTCGAATCCGGGAGCCAATGCTATTGATTCGTGGAGGGTAGCGTTGGAAAAATCTTGGCTGAGATTGTTGCCGTCCCTTTTTGTTCTCTTATGAGCGACAGTGACAGGTGTGAAATTTTATTGGTTAAGTCATGATTTTTGTAACTACAAATTGCTACCATTGGTTATTACTCGACGAATTATAAAAGTTTTGATTCATTAGCGATTTTCAAGTATTCCGTGGTAATCGTAATTTTGTCGGTTTACACAGACGCTTCCTTGGAAAAACATGCGGTTTTTTCACTTTTGGGAAAGGCGCCGGGAGCGACGGTCGCAACTTTGAAGAGGTTCTTGGTTCCAGGGAAGGCGACGGGTGCTGGTGGTGCCATGGCGTCTGCAGCTATTTATCTGGTCAGATCTTTCCTTATATTTCGTAGATACAGAATATAACAGTGCAATATAAAGTTTTGTAATCGCGTAACGTAAGAAAAAGCGTATGAGTATGAGTGTCGGTACTAAGCCGTGTCTGCCATATTTGTTTCCTAGTCATTGTAACTACGTAGGTAAATGAAATTCACATTTTTCACAAGTTTGAATCTAGTAGTATGTTGTTTAAGATCTGTGATATTCTGGTTCTACATATTGTCATGTGTTTTTGCTTATCTCCGAGTACTTCTACATTTTTACTTCGGATTGCGAGTTCTACCTACGAAAATTTTATGTGTACATTTTCAGGAATTTTCCATACGTTTTATTTTATTGAATATGTGTGAAGCTGTGATTTAAGTGTACCTATTTTTATGAAATTATACTTTGTTTGAACAGAAATAAAAGTACGGAACGGTAGGTAGTTATAGCCACGACGTGCGGGTACGGAACGGTAGGTAGTACGTTGCGCGCTTCGCCTCGTAGGTGCATTTGGTTAGAGCCTTCGGTACTCATAGTGCATGAGCTAGGTCGTAGGTTCGATTTCGTTTAAATTATTTACAGTTTCTTCCGCGGGATAGTTCTCGTTAGGTCACGGGACTGCGATATAGTTGTTGGTTATTTTGCAGAGTAGGATTGTTTCAGGATTTTGTGCGTCGGAGGGTACGTTTTGGTATGACGTTATTTCAGTAGATTAGTGTAAATTTGTGTGTCTACCTAATAGGAAGTACCTACCCATTAATATTTCACAGGTATGCCACGTCATGGGAGCGAAAAGTTGACCTACATTCAATCTGGTATGTAAAATGTAAGATCGTAAATTTGTAAGAAATGTAGTCGCACTTATTCCTCCATAGCAAATTCGGTGGTGTAGTAGCACGACATGTCGATATCCAGAAATTATTTATCTTGTTGCGGAACTTTTGTACTACTTTTTAGCTAGTTCGAGTCAGACGTGAGAAGCGGTCACCCATCCATTTTAAATCGTACAATTTTATTAGTAAGAAATAGTTTCAAAAATAGTTCGAATTTGTTGATACATTGTCTTAGATTTACCCTGCAGATAATTGAGGCGTGATTTTAGATTATTGTGAATTTGTAATAGTATTAGTTAGGCCAGACTGTTTTGGATATTGATGTCAAAAATCTTAGGTGTACCTACCGGGAATTCGACGGATCTTCAATATAGGTGGACATTCCGGGCATGCGATGGATCTTCAAGAATATTAGGTGTACCTACCGGGAATTCGAAGCTTCAATAATATTAGGTGGACATTCCGGGAATTTGGCGGACCTTCGAGAATCTTGAAAGGAATCTACTACTGATAGGAACGGATATTATTATTTTAGATTATTTAGGTACTGCAGTTCCAGTTTGATTCCGAGACGTGGATGTTCCAACCAGAAGGGTGACAAATACAGTTTTGAAAAGGTAATATCTACTTATATTCAGTATTTAATGTTCATCTACATATTTTGCCTACAATTAAATATTATTCAAAATTCAGAAATGCAAAGTTTAATAATCTTTTGATACATCTTTTTATACCTAATTCAGGAAACATTTAATTCCATTTTATGAATATTTTCTCATTAGATATTTTACTAATGACATTTGAGTAATAGTTATCTAACTAACATTTTTAACGGATTTAGAATGAATGTCATATTTAGATTCAAGGCCATACTAAAATGCCAAGCAGTGGAAATTTTAAGCATTTGGAAAGTTACATTTCCGAAACTTTTATTCGTATAAAGTTTCTTATTGTTTTGATATAATTTAACCAAATGTTTATTACCAGCCTTTTACATTTTATACGGAGTTGCATAGATAGTTTGCAATGTAAAAGTAATAAATAAAGAAGTTACTTTTATGAAAGTGATGTTGGATTTGAGCTTACTAGGCCAAGCTAAGACAAAGCCTTAATAGTTTTCTCTAAATAAAGAATGGGAAACTATACAAGTACAGTTCGATTCACCATTTCTTATTACTTAGTTCAAGGAAACTAGGTTTGACAATTTTAAAATACAAAATTGATGTTACTTTTTAGTAGAAGGTTGAAAATAAATAATTACCTTTAACTTAAAGTAGATTCTGCATAAGTTTAAAATATATTTAGATTGCAGTAAATTCTCTTCATATTTTCATTTTCTTTTATTTTGAAATAGATTCTTTCTAACTTTGTAATGGAAGATTAATGTTTTTTGTTTTCAAATATATATTTTCATAGATTCACAATTCTAGTAAATAAGTAAATCTAGATGTCGTGAAATCTAATGTTCCATTAAACTCAGTAAATGTAAATTCAAAAGAAATCCTGATATTAAAATCACAGTAAAACTAAAATTACCACATCATTAAATACAAAAATGAAATACATTATACTCAAATTAAATTATGAATTTATGTAAAGGTTTTCATTTGGAATACCTAACCATACACTAGGTTCAGGAACAAACCTAGATTTGATGGATATACCCTCTTGTCCTTTTGTATACTTAGTAAAGTATGACTAGACTGACTGACAAAAATATTGCATTTTGACTTGAATTAAAGATACTTCCCCTCATATCAGGATTAAATATATTGGAGGAGCTCTGTCCAGAGTCTGGCTGACGAGGAGCACTGCACGGTGGCGGGAAAGGGCGGTGCCCCGGCTTTACCAAAAACACAAAAATGCTGTTGTAGTTTTATCTTGTTTGAAACAGCAAATTTCTTACAATATATTTGAACGCTAAGATTATTAGTCTTCCTCACCCTCTTAAAACTTTATTGTTGAACATTTGCTAAATATTAGGATTATTTTTATTCTATTCATCTTCATCATCACGTTTGTAAGTTTAGTATTTTCTATTCTAATTAACTATCATTAGGCAAAGTAGGTTATACCATTCGAGTCATTAAAGTTCAGGGGTTACAACAACGGTTCGCAACTTTAGGTCCTATTATACTACTAGACGTTCATTTGGCCAAATACTAATCTCATTAAATTGAAACCAATTCTGTTACTTTAAGTTCTTTCTTTTCCTCTATTTACAGTGTCTTCAGCCTTGTCCATGTCCAGCCTTCTGGGAATCGTGTCTGATGGATCCGTGCTCTATCTACGATTAGTGTTGCGTTTTAGTGTAGTTAATAATTATTTCCTTGAAGTGATTTACTTGCAACTGAAGAATATTAATTAAAGTTTTCGTATCTTAAATTTCATCTTTACATTTACTAAAATCGTCCTTTAAATTCTCAACATTTAACTTTTCTTAATTTCTTTTACTTATCTTTTCTTTAATTAGGGTTAAAAAAAAAATAGGGCTAGGCTAGGCTAGGTGTAATGTTACAAATCGGTTTGCGTGACCAGGATAGTATCGTTTTCGTGTTACTACGGACTTAAATATCTTGAAACTATGATTTTTGTGTCATTTCATTTAAATTTTGCTAATGTTTCTATCACAGTTGACTTCATTTACTATCATTTTGACGTTTAAATTAGAGAGTATAGGCTAACAGCACGTTTATTTTGTTTTTGCGATTTTATTTAGACGTAGAGCACGGATCTTCCCAGTTGTTTTCTTTTTCAGTTCCAGAATTAGACTTTTGACTTGCTGAGGAATTGGTTTCAGTTTTACTTTTACGTGGTTATCTTTGTAACCACAAATTGTTGTTCGTGGAAACGGAGTGACAAGAATGGTATTTTAGCGCATTAGGTGTTATGAATTTTATGTTTTTATTTATATTTTTCCAGGGTTGCAAACTTTTCATGCGGTTTGTTTAGATTTACTAATTAACTATTTTACATTACTTTAATAATCATGATTTTATTGTTTTACACTACCATTTATATTAACATAATAATACATTTTGAAAATTACCTACACACAAAATGTCTAGTAAATTGGGGGTCGTTAGTACACTTTGGGGGTCGTAAGTAGATTATGGGGGTCGTTAAGTTTTAATAGTTGATTCAAGTCTTAACACACTTTCATGAAAATAAGCAAATATTCTTAAATGTGTAATTTTAAAACAGTAACCTTCTACTTTAATAAACAAAACGATGTCAAGCCTAGATTTCTTAGAACATTCTTAGTCCTTTTGAATATTTTAGATATCATTAAAGATAGTTGAGTAGCGAAAGTACACAAACGCGATGTTTCAATTTGAAATTTAATCGTATACGTCTATTTAATTCAACAACATCATGCTTCTCATGGTTATTGTATGGTTATTTAAGAAATTAGGCTACATTTTAAATTTTACAAGGCAACAAACAAATAAGTCAATTCAGTAACGTAAAATTACAATTCGTTTTTCTCAATCGTTAGTAAATAACATTTAATCATAGCAATTATTTATGGTTTTTATGCTTAATTTTGGGTTTCCTTTTGCCAATATTTAAAACTTATGAGTTACTTCTGGTTTCTGTTGCAAATACTTAAAATTAATTAGTTATTTTGTTTATTTACTATTGTATTATTTTTATTCTAAATTGATAAAACGTATACGTACATTCTATGCAACTTCGATAATTTAGCTGGATATTTATATTTCATTCCTTCATGACGCGATTAACTTACCTAAGGTTATTTGAATTGGCTTAAATCAAATAAATTTTTGATTAAGTTAGTTCCAGTGCTAATAAAACCAACCAAAATTAACAAATCATTTAGTTGTAGTAGTAGTAGATGTACAATTAATTAGGCTTTGCATTCTTTAAAATTAAAAAAAAAAAAAAACTTTTTTAATTTCATAATTTTTTGAGTCATCCAATTATTTTCTTAGACAATTGTAGCAGATTTGGCAGAGCTCATTCTTAAACGTACGGTGAGATTTTCTGGAGCTGGTTTATTTCTTTATGTCTTTCTGTTACGCGTTTCAGATAGTCGAGTATTAGAGTTAGTGTTGTTTAGGACATATTTTTTATTTTGAAACGATTTCAGGAAAAATACATCGTTGTTTATAGAAGGATTTATCGGTTTTGAATTTCCAGGATTTTAATATTTTATTTGTGTACCTATTTTAATTAATAAATTATTTTCAGATTTCTTCATCAACAAACATAATTATTTCTCATGTTTGAATTTAGTAATGGGTTTAGAAGGTTTAGTTTATAAGGCATTTTTGCGCGTAAATAATTTGATAACAGTTTTTCTCTACATAAAGTACAGCGTAAAATTTTGTGATAAACATAATAAGCGATTGCGTAATATCTTGACATCCTAAAATCTTAAAAAAAAAACCAGACATTTTAGGGAAACTGCATTTTACAGACGACACTTGAAAAAGCGAGCAAATCGACGGTGATACAACACGAAAATTAAATCAATATGTTACGCGAGCGAATCGAACGCGATGTAATAAAACTAAACCATTAACATGAGCGAAGCGAGCCGAGCGCGACACTACTCGAAAACTTCTTCTGTCGTATGGGTATCAAGTCGATCGACCCGATGAACCCTGGTGTCAACGTTTTAAACCGCCTTATAGCACAGCAAATAGATCTCTGACATGGTTTGTGTTACGACATCTATCAATGACAGCGACCTGGACCGACGGTTAAACATGCCCTCTGAATCACGGAATCCTATTTCTTCTCGGACAATCAGGTGATTCAGCCTGCAATGTCCTAACCAAACTAGAAACAACAACACAAAGTCATTCTTCTCCCTGGGAATCGAACCGAGGACCTCTGGATCGAGAGCCCATGGCTCGGACCACTAGACCACGGAAGCAGTTAGTAGACCACTGAAGTAGTTATATCTTGACATTAGCGTAATACAAGCGTAAGCGTAATAGTAGTTAGAAAAAGAAAAAATATTTGGGCAAGAGTGCTGGGGTCTCATGGTTCGGAGCGGGTTAATCTGTTTTGGGTTTCTCCAAACCTTCAGGATTTCTCTACATTCCTTTGTCTTGGGCGCCACACTGCTTGCTACAAACGTGTTTGTCCTTAGTTCATAAGTACTAACTTAGTTTTAAAATAATACCTAGCATAAGTGCAATAGCGTAAAAGATACGTTGCTTTATTCAATAATTTTCATGATAAGTTAAATATTTTAGAAAGAGCAAAAGTTGTGGCGTAAATATTTTCGTATTCCTTTATTTTAGAAAAGGCAACGTTCTAATAGCAATTGGCGTAATTTCTGTGTTATATGTTTAATTTTACTAACCCTAAGTGTTTTAGTTGATAAGTTTTGGAGTTATCATTTGCGAATTTTAAAGTACATATTTTGATTTGGGAACAGATGGATATTTCCAATAATAATGCAAAAAAAAAAGATTCGCAATTTATCACATGCATTTCAAAAATTCTAATTTTGTTTATCAGTGGTCAAGTAGAGGTGGCTGTGATGTTTATTTGAGTGGCGCAGATCAGAGTAAGGTGGCCAATAGAAGGGGATTGAAAGATTGATGAATGTATTATGATAATTTATGTATTATTATTATTTATGTTTATTAAATATTTATATTATTAATAAGTTTGAAAGGAGATGTAAGCAGGGCTCTGGTAAATATCATAGTTTACCTACTTTGACTACAAGTTATTGTGTGTCCTTCTAAAAACTACACCACACACAACAACGAAATTTATATGAAAACTAGAAGTTAGGATTAGGACAGCAGTCATTTCTGTGTTTAACAGGTGTTTCATATATTTTTCTACTCACACGCAGTTCTCAGGCTGATGCTATGAGGCTAATGCTTTTCCCCACACTTACATCAAGCTAAGGTGTTAACGAAATAACTTAGAATTGGGATTTGAAGAGATTACCTTGATCAATATGCCCGGCAAGATATCAAGCATATAGGGTATCTGTATTGTGTAACGTAGGGGTATCATCTTATCTAACGATCACCATTCCAATGCAGAATAAAGACGAGTATTGATGTGGATTGTATAAGTACTACTCTTCTAGTACGTTGAGGCTTAGCACAACCTCAGCGCCTTGCACACGGTGTGATTTAATCCTGCGAGATACATTGTTGTTCATTAACTTGAGGTAATCAAAGATTTCAGATTTCAAATTGGAGTCATGGTTGTTAACATTTTTAGTCACATTACACACACACAACACAAATTCACTTTTGGAAGGATGTGCAATAATTTCTTTTTATAAAATTGAGGAAATAGTAAATATTTTGATAGTGTAATTTAAATGATACTTCCTATTATTTATTTAAGCTTGACTATTGAAAAGATGCTATGAAATTGTCGGTTAAAAGTGTAAGGGTTGAACTTGGGGATTCTGTGATATATTTTTGCGACTTAACAGTCAATAAAATCCGTATTTCATACAAATGGAACTAGGAACTTTTGTGATAAATACTTTCAGCGTAACAGTTTGGTTATTTGCGGAATTTTTGCATTTCTTAATTGATTTAAGATGAGGAAAATTGTCGATTTTGAATAAAAATAACGAACATTTTATATCCTGACAAAGGTTCTATTAACTTGTCTATGCAGAATGTATGGGACGATTGTGGAATGATCATAAGAGGTTGTATTGTGATGATTATGAAAGATAAGCTAAGGCGAATCTCTGTCTTTGAAATCAAAGATTAGACTTAAGCCAGAGAGAAGAGCATAGATAAATAATGGCATCAGAGTCTAGGATACTATTCATTGACATTTGAACCATGACACACTACACGGTACATAATGAGGTTTTATGAAATTTGGTGTTAGGAGTAAATTCAATAACTTGAATCATACAATGTTTTGATTCAGTTATATAACATTAACAGGTTTTATCTGTATTTCATAATTCACTCCAACTATAGGCACACTGCAAATAAGCCTGTTCCTTTGCTTGGCTTTGTATTTTGTCCGAATAATCATCAAAATAAGTTGAATATTCGTCTGATGATTTTAGAGTTTGGTAGGAACAGTTTTATTTGTTACATTCTCCGAAAGGTTAGTAATTTTTATTTTGGGTTGAGATTTTTGAGTAGAACCTTTTGTCAGTTGGATTTAAATGACTGGAACTATCAAATGCAACACTTTCATTCTTTGACCAGGGTCATTCGTATATTGGTTTAATTTCAATACATGGTTGGACTGAACAGATGAGATCACAGGGTCGACTGGCCTTCCGGTTCCTCGGCAGAGACTTGTTGCCCTTGGGAAGGAGATTTTTATTCATGACTAAATGTTTAAAGCTTGGGGATTCAATCCATGTAACTATTTGCTGACCTTTTGGTTTAAAATACACACCACACAAAATACATTCTGGGAAAAGTGTCAATGAAAAAAATTTTCTAACTGATTATATTTGTGGATCTCTATTTTGAGTCAAGAGAATTTTCCTCCGTTGAAGTTTTAAGTCAACTCCAGTAAATTGGGGGTCGGATGTAACGATACGCCTTCATGTTTAAGCGCATCGTCACTCCACAAATATAATATTTCTTATAAATAACTTTATTTGATAAAAACTATCTATACGTAAAATTATAATTCATCAAAATCGATTTAAGACATTTTGAATTTTGCGCCATTTCAGATGAAATCGCATCTGAGCTCTTATTGGTCAGTTAGTTGTATGACCACCGCGAGAAGAGATTCTGCAAATAAACAAAAGTTTACAAACTTTCAGATTAGTACTTAGTTGAATATTGTTCGAAAAATAACGATCATGTTCATAAATGAAAATAAACTTGAATAAAGCCTTTTGATTATCCAAATATGCACCAATAGCATTCAGAAATAAACTTGCTATTTTGTTAACAATATTGCTTGTTAATCCATTTAATTTAAATATTCATCATTATAAAATACTGTATAAATATTTGTCAAATTATAATAAACATCAAATACCATTATCATCAAATTGAAACAAAAATAATGTTAATCAAATGACTGACAAGTTCATTCATCACTGTCTGTAAGGATTACAGTGCCTCTCCGTGTTTATGGTGTATTGAGTGTGGCGAAAAAAAGGAACTAACTAGACCGTCAAGATCATACAATATAAAACTCCTTGTTCCATGTAAATACATAGAATCGCAATACAAAATGACCCTAAGATAAAAACTCATTGTGTTACGTGGAAGGTCTATGGTTGTTCATATCATATATTTGATATTTTCTCCGACATGCAGCGCCACACTAAAATTCATAGTATGGAGCTGGCACATTCTATGTTTTTCACTCACTCCTCGTCCAACATGGAAGTAGTTTCACGGAACTGTTGCGAAATTTGATTAATTGAATTTCTGATTAAATAAATGGTGGGAAGTAAAAAATAATCAATTTAATAATTTTCGACTTAATATCTCATGTATTTTACGTAAAATCCTTAATTTTGTAATAAATGGGAAAAGCGCCATCTGTTCTCAAATTAGAATACTTTTAGGGCTAGCCTCTTAGGCTGACTTCAGGTTCGAATCCGGGAGCCAATGCTATTGATTCGTGGAGGGTAGCGTTGGAAAAATCTTGGCTGAGATTGTTGCCGTCCCTTTTTGTTCTCTTATGAGCGACAGTGACAGGTGTGAAATTTTATTGGTTAAGTCATGATTTTTGTAACTACAAATTGCTACCATTGGTTATTACTCGACGAATTATAAAAGTTTTGATTCATTAGCGATTTTCAAGTATTCCGTGGTAATCGTAATTTTGTCGGTTTACACAGACGCTTCCTTGGAAAAACATGCGGTTTTTTCACTTTTGGGAAAGGCGCCGGGAGCGACGGTCGCAACTTTGAAGAGGTTCTTGGTTCCAGGGAAGGCGACGGGTGCTGGTGGTGCCATGGCGTCTGCAGCTATTTATCTGGTCAGATCTTTCCTTATATTTCGTAGATACAGAATATAACAGTGCAATATAAAGTTTTGTAATCGCGTAACGTAAGAAAAAGCGTATGAGTATGAGTGTCGGTACTAAGCCGTGTCTGCCATATTTGTTTCCTAGTCATTGTAACTACGTAGGTAAATGAAATTCACATTTTTCACAAGTTTGAATCTAGTAGTATGTTGTTTAAGATCTGTGATATTCTGGTTCTACATATTGTCATGTGTTTTTGCTTATCTCCGAGTACTTCTACATTTTTACTTCGGATTGCGAGTTCTACCTACGAAAATTTTATGTGTACATTTTCAGGAATTTTCCATACGTTTTATTTTATTGAATATGTGTGAAGCTGTGATTTAAGTGTACCTATTTTTATGAAATTATACTTTGTTTGAACAGAAATAAAAGTACGGAACGGTAGGTAGTTATAGCCACGACGTGCGGGTACGGAACGGTAGGTAGTACGTTGCGCGCTTCGCCTCGTAGGTGCATTTGGTTAGAGCCTTCGGTACTCATAGTGCATGAGCTAGGTCGTAGGTTCGATTTCGTTTAAATTATTTACAGTTTCTTCCGCGGGATAGTTCTCGTTAGGTCACGGGACTGCGATATAGTTGTTGGTTATTTTGCAGAGTAGGATTGTTTCAGGATTTTGTGCGTCGGAGGGTACGTTTTGGTATGACGTTATTTCAGTAGATTAGTGTAAATTTGTGTGTCTACCTAATAGGAAGTACCTACCCATTAATATTTCACAGGTATGCCACGTCATGGGAGCGAAAAGTTGACCTACATTCAATCTGGTATGTAAAATGTAAGATCGTAAATTTGTAAGAAATGTAGTCGCACTTATTCCTCCATAGCAAATTCGGTGGTGTAGTAGCACGACATGTCGATATCCAGAAATTATTTATCTTGTTGCGGAACTTTTGTACTACTTTTTAGCTAGTTCGAGTCAGACGTGAGAAGCGGTCACCCATCCATTTTAAATCGTACAATTTTATTAGTAAGAAATAGTTTCAAAAATAGTTCGAATTTGTTGATACATTGTCTTAGATTTACCCTGCAGATAATTGAGGCGTGATTTTAGATTATTGTGAATTTGTAATAGTATTAGTTAGGCCAGACTGTTTTGGATATTGATGTCAAAAATCTTAGGTGTACCTACCGGGAATTCGACGGATCTTCAATATAGGTGGACATTCCGGGCATGCGATGGATCTTCAAGAATATTAGGTGTACCTACCGGGAATTCGAAGCTTCAATAATATTAGGTGGACATTCCGGGAATTTGGCGGACCTTCGAGAATCTTGAAAGGAATCTACTACTGATAGGAACGGATATTATTATTTTAGATTATTTAGGTACTGCAGTTCCAGTTTGATTCCGAGACGTGGATGTTCCAACCAGAAGGGTGACAAATACAGTTTTGAAAAGGTAATATCTACTTATATTCAGTATTTAATGTTCATCTACATATTTTGCCTACAATTAAATATTATTCAAAATTCAGAAATGCAAAGTTTAATAATCTTTTGATACATCTTTTTATACCTAATTCAGGAAACATTTAATTCCATTTTATGAATATTTTCTCATTAGATATTTTACTAATGACATTTGAGTAATAGTTATCTAACTAACATTTTTAACGGATTTAGAATGAATGTCATATTTAGATTCAAGGCCATACTAAAATGCCAAGCAGTGGAAATTTTAAGCATTTGGAAAGTTACATTTCCGAAACTTTTATTCGTATAAAGTTTCTTATTGTTTTGATATAATTTAACCAAATGTTTATTACCAGCCTTTTACATTTTATACGGAGTTGCATAGATAGTTTGCAATGTAAAAGTAATAAATAAAGAAGTTACTTTTATGAAAGTGATGTTGGATTTGAGCTTACTAGGCCAAGCTAAGACAAAGCCTTAATAGTTTTCTCTAAATAAAGAATGGGAAACTATACAAGTACAGTTCGATTCACCATTTCTTATTACTTAGTTCAAGGAAACTAGGTTTGACAATTTTAAAATACAAAATTGATGTTACTTTTTAGTAGAAGGTTGAAAATAAATAATTACCTTTAACTTAAAGTAGATTCTGCATAAGTTTAAAATATATTTAGATTGCAGTAAATTCTCTTCATATTTTCATTTTCTTTTATTTTGAAATAGATTCTTTCTAACTTTGTAATGGAAGATTAATGTTTTTTGTTTTCAAATATATATTTTCATAGATTCACAATTCTAGTAAATAAGTAAATCTAGATGTCGTGAAATCTAATGTTCCATTAAACTCAGTAAATGTAAATTCAAAAGAAATCCTGATATTAAAATCACAGTAAAACTAAAATTACCACATCATTAAATACAAAAATGAAATACATTATACTCAAATTAAATTATGAATTTATGTAAAGGTTTTCATTTGGAATACCTAACCATACACTAGGTTCAGGAACAAACCTAGATTTGATGGATATACCCTCTTGTCCTTTTGTATACTTAGTAAAGTATGACTAGACTGACTGACAAAAATATTGCATTTTGACTTGAATTAAAGATACTTCCCCTCATATCAGGATTAAATATATTGGAGGAGCTCTGTCCAGAGTCTGGCTGACGAGGAGCACTGCACGGTGGCGGGAAAGGGCGGTGCCCCGGCTTTACCAAAAACACAAAAATGCTGTTGTAGTTTTATCTTGTTTGAAACAGCAAATTTCTTACAATATATTTGAACGCTAAGATTATTAGTCTTCCTCACCCTCTTAAAACTTTATTGTTGAACATTTGCTAAATATTAGGATTATTTTTATTCTATTCATCTTCATCATCACGTTTGTAAGTTTAGTATTTTCTATTCTAATTAACTATCATTAGGCAAAGTAGGTTATACCATTCGAGTCATTAAAGTTCAGGGGTTACAACAACGGTTCGCAACTTTAGGTCCTATTATACTACTAGACGTTCATTTGGCCAAATACTAATCTCATTAAATTGAAACCAATTCTGTTACTTTAAGTTCTTTCTTTTCCTCTATTTACAGTGTCTTCAGCCTTGTCCATGTCCAGCCTTCTGGGAATCGTGTCTGATGGATCCGTGCTCTATCTACGATTAGTGTTGCGTTTTAGTGTAGTTAATAATTATTTCCTTGAAGTGATTTACTTGCAACTGAAGAATATTAATTAAAGTTTTCGTATCTTAAATTTCATCTTTACATTTACTAAAATCGTCCTTTAAATTCTCAACATTTAACTTTTCTTAATTTCTTTTACTTATCTTTTCTTTAATTAGGGTTAAAAAAAAAATAGGGCTAGGCTAGGCTAGGTGTAATGTTACAACTCTTGAGAGCTGATTATAAATACGGGCCTAGATCTACTTGTACGTTACCTTACATTTGCGTAAGCAACATTCTAGATTCCGTTTGCTACAGCTAGAGCTATCAGCAATCGAGCTTCACTCTCCATATAAGCTGCTTAAGTGCTTCCAAGCTAATATAATTACTAACCACTGTTCAGTTTAGTCAGACAGAATTTGACAAGACATGTTGGGTAATATGGTTTGACAAAACATGTTCGGTAATCAAAATAACCAGTCAGTGAAAACTAATAGAACTTTTTATCCTACAACTTTTAAAAATCCATAAAATTATATTATAGTACATTGATCTAACATAATACCTACTGGGCACCATTTTTCTTCTTTTCTGTCTAGAGTTTTCCCGGCCAAGTGCAGGGCTACTCTTTTCTTGTTTCATCTTCGCCACTTTGTCCTGACTTCGGCATCTGCTGGTGTAAGATCATTTTCATCTCCTCTTTATCTAGTTTGTAGACATCCAGCCAGCGCTTCTTTGGCAGTCGCTTATCACAATTTACTCTCGCAGCTGATAGAAAATGGATTTGGGAATAAAAAAAAACAAATAACCTATTAGCTGATAGTTTCATTGTTTTTGATTGACCTTTTCTCTCGCCAGGTCGGCGCCACGAGGCGTCACTTTGTCTGCAAATATTTTGCCTACGCATCATTCATATACAAATTATTTTATACCTTGCATCTTTACAGCTAAAAGTGATTTTCATTTAGGTACAGTTTGCGATTGGGGTGACACACTAAACGCAACTCACACGAATATCAACGCTACTGCTACGCTATAAAGACTATTTTAAGGTCAAAGTGCTTCTACTAAATGTGTACCATGGGACTCAGGAAAATAAAAACTTATGGAGTAAGCATTCGGGGGCAAATGCACTCACCAAAAATTTGCAGCTTTTTATTAATATTTCTGCCATTATGATTGGCTAATTGATCCGTTGCATTGCGTCATGATTGGCTAATTTATTCAGTTGCATTGCAAAATGATTGCCTTAGCCAATAGCAGCCTGAAAATTTCAATTTCCCCCGCACCATAAAGCGGTGAGTTGTTTCTCGAACAAAAAAGTAATAATGCTCACTCCATAGGTTAATATAAAGTCCTCCTTGTATGGGACCTTCAAGAAATATTGCGTCATGTTCACATTGTATCTTGCCAAGTCACGTGGTTATCGGCCAGTATAAGTTGATCTCTATAATAGGCTAAATCTTATGCATTGGTGAATCAATACAGATTCTAGAATGGATACAAGGTTGTGTCCTAAATTCTTACATGCCAACAAAATATTTGGAACTATTATAAAATTTCTACTGGTTGTTATTCACGCATATGAAACCTAAGATAATATAACCCTTAATAAAATGACAAGATTAATAATTTGAATGATAATAAGATATGAAAAAAAAATTGCTTTCTATTTTAAAAAGCATATAATTATAAATAGGATTTGTCAACACAAGAATAAAGGCGTTCGAAAAGTACGATTAAGTTTACAATGCATGTAAATAATTATACGAACTAATGTACATGTAACTAGTCGCAATAAAGGGCTTAACAACTATCAAAGCCAAATTTCAAAGAGAAGAACAAGAGGTCATGTATTTATTTAATTATCCCGAAATAGCTGGAAAATTAAATAAACAATGTAGTAAGAGATCGGCAAAATGTGTGTAAATTGCTACGCCGCTACGCGTCTACGCCTCGTAGCATTTCGTAGCTTCCAGCTACTCAACGAGCATAATGAATTTAATTATTGTTCTCATTATGTCTTTGTTTGAACGCGCACATCATTATTCTATGAAGCTACAGGTAGGTATCTACCCAAAATATATTCCTCAGTTTATTGGACAACTGTCACGTCGCCACTATAGCTGCCATTGCTTCAATCGCTGTCAGTGTAACCATAGATAGATATCTGTTCATTGAGACATCTGTCAGCGTCACCACTGTAGCTGTACAAGGATATCTGTTCATCTGTCAGCGGCGCTACTAAATAGCTGTTTTTACTTCATGCCTGTCAGTGTACCTACCCATAGTCAAATTATTGTAAATATCGCCACATAAACAGATAAGTCGGTGGCACTGTACTCACAAACGAGAAATTAAATACCTGCCAGTGACAGTGTTATTTCGAGTTTCAATTTGCGACAGTGTCGTTTATTCTGAATCCGACAATTGTAGAGCGCTATCAAGGAAATTGCTCTCTTTAAATAACTCAACACTTCGCGGACCAGCATTCCTTCGAGCGCAGATCTTGACGTTTTCATCTCCCTGCTATAGAAGATATTATTAATTGAAAGGGAACTTGGACATTTCGTAAAATGAAGCGTTGTTTTTACAGCCAGTTTTTTAGGGATAGATTTGCTTGATTCTAGTTTATGCTAGTGAGAGAGTGGTCATGATGTAACTCGTTGGTAAAGGTACACAGGAGTACCTGTAATGCCGTTGCGCGGAGTTGATTATAAAGAGTAGATCACTTAATAGATACGATAATTCATTTTTTAAATTAAACTAAAAGTTCAGTTTATAAGTCATATCTAATGTAATTTCTGCTTTTACGTTTAAACTTTAGTAGAAACCAGAAATTAAATTTATTTTTCTTTCATTTTAGAAAATAGAGGGTACAAATACATAAAGAAAAAATAAAAAAACACAAACTCTTGATCTGCATATAGCTCGGTTTGTCAATGAATATTCTTAGCTGCAAATGAGTCTGTTTCATCCTCGCCGAGTATGCAAATTGTTTACAACGGTGCCAATTATTGAGGATTAAGATGCAGATTGCGCAGATTAGTGCTATTGCTATTCATAGATGCTGTAACCCTCTGTGGGATACCTTACATATACTTTGCTGTACAGTGGCAGCTAAGCATACGGCCCACCTTATGGTAAGCAGCCCCGTAGCCTATAACACCTACTACTATCCCACTAGATCCTAATGGAATAGCAGAGTGTTTTGCACACCGTGAGACCTAACGTGGAATGTCTCTTGTGTCAGTAATTTCACCGTATTTAATCTAGGCTAGATTATCATTTTTTTATTTTGTGGATTACCGGATCAACGAGTTTTTAATAACTTCAGTGGAATATAACCACTATAAATATACTTTCAATATGTTGAACGCAACACATGGTTGGGTTGGGTTGGGTTGCAAGGAAAATGCCTTACAAGATAGAGATAACATATTTTATTTCATGTTTCTCGGAAATAGAGTATCCTTTGTCACAGCTGTCGATGAAATTTTTTTATTATTGTTTTCAGCGGTAGTCATTTCAAACTACTGTTCTAGAAAGAATAACTCAGGCAAGTGCTAGAGAAGGCACCTGCCATGATTTTTTAAAATTGTTTGCTAAACGCACAAACATAAAATAACCGCAATGGTTTATCCACATGTTTATCTTATTTACTCATTTGACTAAAATAGCTGAATATATCTTTAAAGCCCCTAGTTGAATAGCGCCGTTTAGTGAAATGGCTAGACCGTTAGCTGAAATGATAATTGAACTAGTTAGCGTTGACATTATTTTATTACAAATATTATGTTGTAAAACTTTTATCTTGTATCTTCAGATACATACATACATAAAATCACGCCTTTATCCCTAACGGGGTAGGCAGAGCAAAAACGACCTAAACAAAGGTCGTTCCGCCACGTCTGACAAGTTTTGAGGGTTATTTACAGATGTTTAGATATGTATATTGCTATAGTGACGGGTAGTCAGCCCATCGCCTAAATTTCAATACACTGAAACCCTCGAATCCCTTAGCTGGTTTTTACAGCATGCCCGGGAGGAGATGCAGCTGGCACATTCTATGTTTTTCTATCACTCCCAGTCCAGCATGGAAGTATGTATCTTCACGCAATACAATATTTTCAGATGTAACAAATTGTTGGGTTTGTTAAAGGAAACAAAAATAAAGGTGAAAGGTTAAACAATCAATCAGTATCAAAACTATCAATCATTATGATTGAACGATTTCCTCCATCGTAAGTATACGAATAATCAAATGGTGATTTTGTTACGTTCAAATATATAGGTAAGGTACGTAGATATAGTTCACGATGATGGTTCATTGAGAACTGATTAGGAGTTGCAATCGATTCATTTTGGTAGCAATTCGCAATTTAAAATACCTTGTTATTGTGTACCGTCGCTCGAGCAAGGCTGTCTATAAAGGGATATAAATAAATGTTAAAAAAAAGGTTTAAAAAGAAAACCTTTTTATTACCAGTAGGCACGGATTTGCGGATTTAAATCCAAATTTAAATTGATTGTTTTTCGTTTAATCTGCGGGTTCGCAAACGTATTTTATTTTCAGCGAGCTTTCTCATTTAATACGCTGACAAAATACAGATTGTTCAAAGAAATGTTTTATTAGCTTTTCTTGCTGATTTTTTTGTACTGAAAAGGTGCTGCTAGAGTAAAAGATAGCTGTGCTATCAAAATTACCCAGATTATTGAGTTTGACGATCATTATAATTTATGGCTTAGGCAGAAGATAAAGACATCGGCGCCTCGTTGACGAGACTTTCTGGCGGCATTTGCACTTTAACCACCATCGTCCTAGAGCTTTTGATGGTCTCTATATTGTCTCATAAACTAACAAATAACTGCGTACTACTTAACTATTTTTGATCTCAAATATTTGTCATGATATTGTAGCTATGGTCATGGGGTCCCATTACGAACAACAGTAAAGAGGCTTTTAAAAAATATCAATAGATGGCGCTACGAGTATCGAGTTGTAAACCAACAATAAAAAAGTAAGGAATATGGTTGAAGAAAATAAATATTCCATTAGATAAAAAACCATAGCACCTGTACGAATGAAAAAATCGGTAAAAATCGATAAAATAGTGATTTTAAGTATTTATTTAATCGGCCACCTAGCGGCAGGAATTTCTACTACGCGGACTTTACTCTCAGCCATATAGCACCTCAACTTGTCACAAAATACTTACAGTTTGTAGCGTGCATTGCTAGATGTCGCTGTCACCTAGGGACTAGCTCGTTTTTCTGTTTCCATTTTGAATATCGTTACTTTATTTCAAATATTTCATTATTTTACAAAAAATAAAAACTAATTCCAAAATATGTCAATAATGCAAGATTAAACAAAAACTAATAATATACTACGTCTTATTGCTCATATAGTTATGTGAACTATTTATTTTCGTTTTATTTACTGCAACGAATAGCGCAATATTTGTGAGAAAAAAAACGCGATACCGAACTTGTGACGCCGTAAAGTTTGATTTGTTTTCGCTTCGATCCCGAGTTGTATGCGCTTACGTTCTTTCGTGATTCCTTATTTATTTATGACCTGTGCTTCGAATACGGACTTGACGACGACGCTTCCTACCACGAACGGACTCTGCAGCATGTATAGTGTATATTTTATGGTTAATGTCCGACGGCTGGATAATCCTAGGAATATCCAGTTAATCTTAAGACTATCCAAGCCGCCTGGATAAGTCCGAAATCCATGCCGCCTGGATAAAGTTCGAGTCCATGAAAAAACACATTTAGATGTAAGTAAAACCACGGGGTAGTCGTTTCAAGCTGTATGACACAACTTCGGTCATTATCCAGCCAGCGTTGGATAATCTTAAGACTATCCAATTCTTTCACTATGACCACAGAGTAACTATAATACTACGTACAAACTCTATGACTATTCAATCCAAGCGTCTTGGATAATGTCCGATATCTGGATCAAAATGAATGAGATTTCGGACTTTATCCAGGCGGCTTGGATAGTCTTAAGATTAACTGGATAATCCTAGGATTATCCAGCCGTCGGACGTTAACCATAATATAACATATATACTTACTTGCCCGCGATATTGAACACGTATCACACGCTCGCGGGATTGCGACAGGGCAAACATGTCAGACAGACGACATGGCTTACGTAGTGTTCACACTGGCTACGCGCAACGCGGCGGAGTCCGTATTTGTCTATGCTTCAATTGTGTTGAACAATGGAACTTAGAGAATAACCGCCCTACGCGGCGTAGCGCGGCGCCAGTGTGAACACCGCCTTAGATCTACGAGTAGGAGTTACTGCTTTGAATTTTATCTATTAAAGTTAAATATGATCAAAGTTATTTATTGGTAGCAATTCGTGGTTGCCAAATACGCGATTTAACTAATATAAGTCCATACCTGTCATTTTTTTAATATGAGAGAACAGAACGGGATGGCAATAATTTTAGTTGAGATTTAGTTAAGTCGGGATGGTTACGAATCTGGCCCATTATCCTAATAATCATAATATATCTTGCAATTACGGACTAACAGTAACAAGTCGTGTCACAGGTCGTGTCCACGTACGAACGAATCGCCACCAATGTTGTTGACCGATATTTTTCCCGAGCACGGTCATAAGGTTCCACCTCTTAAAAATCAAAACTGTTATACCGATCTGTGCTTTAAACGCCTTACGCACCATCCATCCTGCTGTACGTCCCGCCAAGGTCATGCACACTGATTAGAGAAAGTCGCTGCCGCGCTAGCTCAATTTACTCTTCTGTGGTCATGCACGATGCACGACGAAAAACGACAGTGAATAGGCTTGACGTACGTCAATAATTATTATTATTACCTTGCTGGATGTGCTGGATCAATTTTGCGTCCAGCAAGCGCCCCCACCACCGCGACCGTCCAGCAGATGGATAGTGAGTAGCGCTGACGTACGTCACAGGGTTGCCAGATTGGGCGATTTGTCGCCGTTCGGGTTACTTCAGGGCCTCCAGTGGCGACAAGAAAACGTTAAAGCCTCATACAAATAATGAATGGCGTTTGGGCTTCTCAAAATCCGACATTGGACGACTAGAAAACGTTGAAGCCCATACAAATAAGCCCTTTTGGGCTACTTCCAATACAAAGTTGGGCGACTTAGACTCGCGGGCATCTGGCAATACTGGTACGTCTGATTCATTTTGACAAGCTGGCTGTACAGCAAATTTTTCGTGCACGATGGTGCGTAGGCTACATCCAGCGCCGTGGCCTTGGCGGGACGTACAGCCGCGATGGATAGTGCGTAGCCGGCTTTAGCGCAGCTTTCGCTGCTTTTTTACCGCCATCTAGTAGTCTAGTGCAAAATTACGTACTCCGAACGTGCTCCGTACCTACGTAGCGCCATCTGTGATCACGTCAAAATATTACGACCGAACACTACCCGTCGTGGTATGTCGCGTGGTACCGTTGCGTCACAT
>JARACY010004922.1:0-24367 GCA_029255725.1 Scrobipalpa atriplicella | reverse complement strand
GCTGAATCCTGGCCGGTTGGTCGCTGGTCGGCTAATTAGTGAGATTGTGCATTACCGCGTAATAACAGGGCGGCCATTAGCCGAGCACGCGCCGGCGCGATGACACCGGGCTCGTCGGCGCAAGCGCATGCACAGCACAGCGCGATACCGCCTCGTTACTCCGCCGGGTAATAGTCTCATCACATAGAGATCGTCTGCTCGTAAAAGTGCCTACCCAGGTTAACAGGATATGACATAATATGTAGGTACTCCGTTTGTAATGGACAAAGTACCGCATTGCGTATCTCTGCTTTTAAGCTTTAATTTTCATTACTGACTTTATGGTTTAGGCACTATTAATTATTCTAATGGAAGTATTTTTTTTCCTTTTTTTCCCTTACAGAATAGACAGACACATAGTGTTGAAGGCCTGATAAAATAAAATCCTGGATTTCTACATTTATTTAACCTACAATTAGGAACTCACTTCTAGAACCAAAAAGTTCTCTATCTGTTTTTACTGATTACCTACATAATATCCGTTTTTGAGATAAGTACGTATGTTAAATCGTACTTAGATCAGTAGATGTTCTATAGATAGTTACGCCACTGGAGAGTTAGTTAAAAATAATCTCATCAGATCCCACTGAGTATCAAACGCCATAACATAATTAGAGATTCCTCACACATTATCAGTAACATTGATCATGTTGTTCAAGATTTATTGGTTGTAGAGCTGCTGACTAATTGGAAGCGATTAAACTAATTAATTAATTAAACGAACTAATACGGCCTGTATTTATATCGCTATAGTTATTTTATAGTTATGCTGTACTGGAAGTGATAGAAAAACATAGAATGTGCCAGCTGCATATTCTCTCGGGCATGCTGTAACAACCAGCTAAGGGATTCAAGGGTTTCAGTGTATTGCAATTTAGGCGATGGGCTGACAACCCGTCACCATAGCAATATACGTAATCATCTGTAACAACCCTCAAAACTTGTCAGACGTGGCGGCTACCCCATTAAGGATAAAGGCGTGATTTTATGTATGTATGTATAGTTATTTGGGTTTCATTCATTTCCAAATTTTCGAATCACATCGAAAAAATGTAGTAGAGCTAGGTACTGACTGCACCTCACCTTTGAAAACTGACTAAGCGTGGGTATGCTAGAACAAATTTCTACGAAACTAATTAGTAAGTACTTTTAAATTACCTATGCGATTGAAGTATTTCGCTTTGGCTTTTGAATAATTTTAGGTAATTTATTACTTAGGTATTCGCTAGTTGAACTTATTTGCAAAAGGAAGACAGTTAACTTAACTAAGGACTTCCATGCTGTCTTGGGAGTGATAGAAAAACATAAAATGTGCCAGCTGCATCTCCTCCCGTGCATGCTGTAAAAATCAGCTAAGGGAATCGAGGGTTTCAGTGAATTGCAATTTAGCCGATGGGCTGGCAACCTGTCACTATGGTAATATATAGTAGTAGGTACATAATCATCATCTGTATTAACCCTCAAAACTTGTCAGACGTGGCGGAACGACCTAACTATGTTTAGGTCGTTTTTGCTCTGCCTACCCCATTAGGGATAAAGGCGTGATTATATGTATGTATGTATGTAAGACAGTTAACATGCCTAGAAAATACAGATAGGCCAAACTACAGGAAAGATTAACATATTTATGGCTTACTTAACTTAACTATCAGTGGTTGATGAGGAAGTATTTACCTATTTTGCACTGGCATACTTATTTAGAAAAGTAATTTATTACTTACCTTCGTGCGTATTTTCTACTTAATTATTTAAAAGCGACATTTTACCCGGCTTGAACGACTTGACCCGGCATACATAGGTGTTAAATCACGACCAAATAGATATTTCATATTTAGAGCCGTTTAGAGGATATACCTAAATGATCATAAAGTGTTATGATCAAAAACGAAAATCCAACAAAGAAAGATTTCCTGAAGAATTTCTTCTGACGTGCGAGATAGCACGATCTTTCACTTGTTCAACTTGTTTCAGTGAGAGATCCATTCACGTCAATAGGCCTCAATCAAGCATCATACATTTTATTGAATTGTGAGATACGACAAGCTATCAATTCATCGATCTTAGCATCGAGAAGCGGACGCTATGACGTTTATGATGATGACCGGCGGGATGAGCTGACTTTGACACTGCTTTCTATTAAACTAGCTCAGTAGTTCACACCGACAGGTAACTGCCACATTTGCAATCGATTTTGCACGTAGAGCTTGCATTGTTTCGATGGGTGCGAAGGTATTTTCCATTTGCTGCGGACCGAAGTGTTGAGTTGTTGATGCAGGCTGTGGTCTGCGGTTCAGCTCTCAAGCTTTTGAATGTTACAAAGATATCTCGCTTTGGAATTCGAGTTGCTAAAATACCTCCACGTTAGATTGCTTTCACGAAGCTGTACTGGCCTAAACAGTTATTCCATAGAACTGTCTATTACCCACTTTTCAGCAACCTCTGTTTTATCTATTATACCACTAAATATCGCAATTACAAAGCCATGTCCAATTTAGTGGTATAATAGATAAAACAGAGGTTGCTGAAAAGTGGGTAATAGACAGTTCTATGGAATAACTGTTTAGGCCAGTACAGCTTCGTGAAAGCAATCTAACGTGGAGGTATTTTAGCAACTCGAATTCCAAAGCGAGATATCTTTGTAACATTCAAAAAGCTTGAGAGCTGAACCGCAGACCACAGCCTGCATCAACAACTCAACACTTCGGTCCGCAGCAAATGGAAAAATACCTTCGCACCCATCGAAACAATGCAAGCTCTACGTGCAAAATCGATTGCAAATGTGGCAGTTACCTGTCGGTGTGAACTACTGAGCTAGTTTAATAGAAAGCAGTGTCAAAGTCAGCTCATCCCGCCGGTCATCATCATAAACGTCATAGCGTCCGCTTCTCGATGCTAAGATCGATGAATTGATAGCTTGTCGTATCTCACAATTCAATAAAATGTATGATGCTTGATTGAGGCCTATTGACGTGAATGGATCTCTCACTGAAACAAGTTGAACAAGTGAAAGATCGTGCTATCTCGCACGTCAGAAGAAATTCTTCAGGAAATCTTTCTTTGTTGGATTTTCGTTTTTGATCATAACACTTTATGATCATTTAGGTATATCCTCTAAACGGCTCTAAATATGAAATATCTATTTGGTCGTGATTTAACACCTATGTATGCCGGGTCAAGTCGTTCAAGCCGGGTAAAATGTCGCTTTTAAATAATTAAGTAGAAAATACGCACGAAGGTAAGTAATAAATTACTTTTCTAAATAAGTATGCCAGTGCAAAATAGGTAAATACTTCCTCATCAACCACTGATAGTTAAGTTAAGTAAGCCATAAATATGTTAATCTTTCCTGTAGTTTGGCCTATCTGTATTTTCTAGGCATGTTAACTGTCTTACATACATACATACATATAATCACGCCTTTATCCCTAATGGGGTAGGCAGAGCAAAAACGACCTAAACATAGTTAGGTCGTTCCGCCACGTCTGACAAGTTTTGAGGGTTAATACAGATGATGATTATGTACCTACTACCTATATATTACCATAGTGACAGGTTGCCAGCCCATCGGCTAAATTGCAATTCACTGAAACCCTCGATTCCCTTAGCTGATTTTTACAGCATGCACGGGAGGAGATGCAGCTGGCACATTTATGTTTTTCTATCACTCCCAAGACAGCATGGAAGTCCTTAGTTAAGTTAACTGTCTTCCTTTTGCAAATAAGTTCAACTAGCGAATACCTAAGTAATAAATTACCTAAAATTATTCAAAAGCCAAGCGAAATACTTCAATCGCATAGGTAATTTAAAAGTACTTACTAATTAGTTTCGTAGAATTTGTTCTAGCATACCCACGCTTAGTCAGTTTTCAAAGGTGAGGTGCAGTCAGTACCTAGCTCTACCTACATTTTTTCGATGTGATTCGAAAATTTGGAAATGAATGAAACCCAAATAACTATACATACATACATAAAATCACGCCTTTATCCTTAATGGGGTAGCCGCCACGTCTGACAAGTTTTGAGGGTTGTTACAGATGATTACGTATATTGCTATGGTGACGGGTTGTCAGCCCATCGCCTAAATTGCAATACACTGAAACCCTTGAATCCCTTAGCTGGTTGTTACAGCATGCCCGAGAGAATATGCAGCTGGCACATTCTATGTTTTTCTATCACTTCCAGTACAGCATAACTATAAAATAACTATAGCGATATAATACAGGCCGTATTAGTTCGTTTAATTAATTAATTAGTTTAATCGCTTCCAATTAGTCAGCAGCTCTACAACCAATAAATCTTGAACAACATGATCAATGTTACTGATAATGTGTGAGGAATCTCTAATTATGTTATGGCGTTTGATACTCAGTGGGATCTGATGAGATTATTTTTAACTAACTCTCCAGTGCGTAACTATCTATAGAACATCTACTGATCTAAGTACGATTTAACATACGTACTTATCTCAAAAACGGATATTATGTAGGTAATCAGTAAAAACAGATAGAGAACTTTTTGGTTCTAGAAGTGAGTTCCTAATTGTAGGTTAAATAAATGTAGAAATCCAGGATTTTATTTTATCAGGCCTTCAACACTATGTGTCTGTCTATTCTGTAAGGGAAAAAAAGGAAAAAAAATACTTCCATTAGAATAATTAATAGTGCCTAAACCATAAAGTCAGTAATGAAAATTAAAGCTTAAAAGCAGAGATACGCAATGCGGTACTTTGTCCATTACAAACGGAGTACCTACATATTATGTCATATCCTGTTAACCTGGGTAGGCACTTTTACGAGCAGACGATCTCTATGTGATGAGACTATTACCCGGCGGAGTAACGAGGCGGTATCGCGCTGTGCTGTGCATGCGCTTGCGCCGACGAGCCCGGTGTCATCGCGCCGGCGCGTGCTCGGCTAATGGCCGCCCTGTTATTACGCGGTAATGCACAATCTCACTAATTAGCCGACCAGCGACCAACCGGCCAGGATTCAGCACTAAACCAACTAGCGTACAGTAAAAACGCAAAGCTAGGAAAACATCTAAGTACTTAGAAGGAGGCGAGGACAAAGAAGTGTAAAGAGATGCGACTTGCTGTACCTACTTACCAGATTACGCGTACGTTTACCCCTAGACTCGGTATTTGAAGCTTCGTCCATTCATCTAAAAGAAACTATGCTAAGCATTTAATTTATTTCTGTTTGATCAAAATAAATGCTTAATTTCCAAGAGAAACCAGAGAGAAATTCTATCCGGCGGCGCTGATGTCATAGCAACTATGAAAGGATCATGACATGAGAAATAAAATTATAATTTAGGCGCAGCCCACCCGCGCTCGCAGGAGCTAAATTGCTCCGGTCATTAGATTATTATCACTCACACCGACGTTTAAAAACAGAAATAGGTAATCTCGGGACTGTTTTAGTCTTCGTATACCTACAATTTCCTCATGGTGGGTGGCTTCTTTGTAAACGTTCATTACGCGTATAATTGCTTGGACGCAGAACCAACGCCAATAAAATGTTCAATTTGCCCACAGGTGTGTTTACTCGTTATTTTATTTCTGGTTGATAACATCTTGACGGATGTAAGTGCCGAACGGACATCATCACAATGGGCGGAATGTTTTCCGCTAATGGACAAACGCATATCAGATTTCTCGTAACAGATGTGGTACAAAGCCGACACCTATTGATCGCTAAAGGAACCGAAACAAAAATAACAGTTTGTACTTATTAGTTTTGGGGATCACAAAAAATCTGCATAACGCAAACCTATTACAGCCAAATTATTAAAGCGACTAAATTGGACATGGCTTTGTAATTGCGATATTTAGTGGTATAATAGATAAAACAGAGGTTGCTGAAAAGTGGGTAATAGACAGTTCTATGGAATAACTGTTTAGGCCAGTACAGCTTCGTGAAAGCAATCTAACGTGGAGGTATTTTAGCATCGAGAAGCGGACGCTATGACGTTTATGATGATGACCGGCGGGATGAGCTGACTTTGACACTGCTTTCTATTAAACTAGCTCAGTAGTTCACACCGACAGGTAACTGCCACATTTGCAATCGATATTTTTGCACGTAGAGCTTGCATTGTTTCGATGGGTGCGAAGGTATTTTCCATTTGCTGCGGACCGAAGTGTTGAGTTGTTGATGCAGGCTGTGGTCTGCGGTTCAGCTCTCAAGCTTTTTGAATGTTACAAAGATATCTCGCTTTGGAATTCGAGTTGCTAAAATACCTCCACGTTAGATTGCTTTCACGAAGCTGTACTGGCCTAAACAGTTATTCCATAGAACTGTCTATTACCCACTTTTCAGCAACCTCTGTTTTATCTATTATACCACTAAATATCGCAATTACAAAGCCATGTCCAATTTAGTCGCTTTAATTTGCTGTAATAGGTTTTGCGTTATGCAGATTTTTTGTGATCCCCAAAACTAATAAGTACAAACTGTTATTTTTGTTTCGGTTCCTTTTAGCGATCAATAGGTGTCGGCTTTGTACCACATCTGTTACGAGAAATCTGATATGCGTTTGTCCATTAGCGGAAAACATTCCGCCCATTGTGATGATGTCCGTTCGGCACTTACATCCGTCAAGATGTTATCAACCAGAAATAAAATAACGAGTAAACACACCTGTGGGCAAATTGAACATTTTATTGGCGTTGGTTCTGCGTCCAAGCAATTATACGCGTAATGAACGTTTACAAAGAAGCCACCCACCATGAGGAAATTGTAGGTATACGAAGACTAAAACAGTCCCGAGATTACCTATTTCTGTTTTTAAACGTCGGTTGTGAGTGATAATAATCTAATGACCGGAGCAATTTAGCTCCTGCGAGCGCGGGTGGGCTGCGCCTAAATTATAATTTTATTTCTCATGTCATGATCCTTTCATAGTTGCTATGACATCAGCGCCGCCGGATAGAATTTCTCTCTGGTTTCTCTTGGAAATTAAGCATTTATTTTGATCAAACAGAAATAAATTAAATGCTTAGCATAGTTTCTTTTAGATGAATGGACGAAGCTTCAAATACCGAGTCTAGGGGTAAACGTACGCGTAATCTGGTAAGTAGGTACAGCAAGTCGCATCTCTTTACACTTCTTTGTCCTCGCCTCCTTCTAAGTACTTAGATGTTTTCCTAGCTTTGCGTTTTACTGTACGCTAGTTGGTTTAGTGCTGAATCCTGGCCGGTTGGTCGCTGGTCGGCTAATTAGTGAGATTGTGCATTACCGCGTAATAACAGGGCGGCCATTAGCCGAGCACGCGCCGGCGCGATGACACCGGGCTCGTCGGCGCAAGCGCATGCACAGCACAGCGCGATACCGCCTCGTTACTCCGCCGGGTAATAGTCTCATCACATAGAGATCGTCTGCTCGTAAAAGTGCCTACCCAGGTTAACAGGATATGACATAATATGTAGGTACTCCGTTTGTAATGGACAAAGTACCGCATTGCGTATCTCTGCTTTTAAGCTTTAATTTTCATTACTGACTTTATGGTTTAGGCACTATTAATTATTCTAATGGAAGTATTTTTTTTCCTTTTTTTCCCTTACAGAATAGACAGACACATAGTGTTGAAGGCCTGATAAAATAAAATCCTGGATTTCTACATTTATTTAACCTACAATTAGGAACTCACTTCTAGAACCAAAAAGTTCTCTATCTGTTTTTACTGATTACCTACATAATATCCGTTTTTGAGATAAGTACGTATGTTAAATCGTACTTAGATCAGTAGATGTTCTATAGATAGTTACGCACTGGAGAGTTAGTTAAAAATAATCTCATCAGATCCCACTGAGTATCAAACGCCATAACATAATTAGAGATTCCTCACACATTATCAGTAACATTGATCATGTTGTTCAAGATTTATTGGTTGTAGAGCTGCTGACTAATTGGAAGCGATTAAACTAATTAATTAATTAAACGAACTAATACGGCCTGTATTTATATCGCTATAGTTATTTTATAGTTATGCTGTACTGGAAGTGATAGAAAAACATAGAATGTGCCAGCTGCATATTCTCTCGGGCATGCTGTAACAACCAGCTAAGGGATTCAAGGGTTTCAGTGTATTGCAATTTAGGCGATGGGCTGACAACCCGTCACCATAGCAATATACGTAATCATCTGTAACAACCCTCAAAACTTGTCAGACGTGGCGGCTACCCCATTAAGGATAAAGGCGTGATTTTATGTATGTATGTATAGTTATTTGGGTTTCATTCATTTCCAAATTTTCGAATCACATCGAAAAAATGTAGGTAGAGCTAGGTACTGACTGCACCTCACCTTTGAAAACTGACTAAGCGTGGGTATGCTAGAACAAATTCTACGAAACTAATTAGTAAGTACTTTTAAATTACCTATGCGATTGAAGTATTTCGCTTTGGCTTTTGAATAATTTTAGGTAATTTATTACTTAGGTATTCGCTAGTTGAACTTATTTGCAAAAGGAAGACAGTTAACTTAACTAAGGACTTCCATGCTGTCTTGGGAGTGATAGAAAAACATAAAATGTGCCAGCTGCATCTCCTCCCGTGCATGCTGTAAAAATCAGCTAAGGGAATCGAGGGTTTCAGTGAATTGCAATTTAGCCGATGGGCTGGCAACCTGTCACTATGGTAATATATAGGTAGTAGGTACATAATCATCATCTGTATTAACCCTCAAAACTTGTCAGACGTGGCGGAACGACCTAACTATGTTTAGGTCGTTTTTGCTCTGCCTACCCCATTAGGGATAAAGGCGTGATTATATGTATGTATGTATGTAAGACAGTTAACATGCCTAGAAAATACAGATAGGCCAAACTACAGGAAAGATTAACATATTTATGGCTTACTTAACTTAACTATCAGTGGTTGATGAGGAAGTATTTACCTATTTTGCACTGGCATACTTATTTAGAAAAGTAATTTATTACTTACCTTCGTGCGTATTTTCTACTTAATTATTTAAAAGCGACATTTTACCCGGCTTGAACGACTTGACCCGGCATACATAGGTGTTAAATCACGACCAAATAGATATTTCATATTTAGAGCCGTTTAGAGGATATACCTAAATGATCATAAAGTGTTATGATCAAAAACGAAAATCCAACAAAGAAAGATTTCCTGAAGAATTTCTTCTGACGTGCGAGATAGCACGATCTTTCACTTGTTCAACTTGTTTCAGTGAGAGATCCATTCACGTCAATAGGCCTCAATCAAGCATCATACATTTTATTGAATTGTGAGATACGACAAGCTATCAATTCATCGATCTTAGCATCGAGAAGCGGACGCTATGACGTTTATGATGATGACCGGCGGGATGAGCTGACTTTGACACTGCTTTCTATTAAACTAGCTCAGTAGTTCACACCGACAGGTAACTGCCACATTTGCAATCGATTTTGCACGTAGAGCTTGCATTGTTTCGATGGGTGCGAAGGTATTTTCCATTTGCTGCGGACCGAAGTGTTGAGTTGTTGATGCAGGCTGTGGTCTGCGGTTCAGCTCTCAAGCTTTTTGAATGTTACAAAGATATCTCGCTTTGGAATTCGAGTTGCTAAAATACCTCCACGTTAGATTGCTTTCACGAAGCTGTACTGGCCTAAACAGTTATTCCATAGAACTGTCTATTACCCACTTTTCAGCAACCTCTGTTTTATCTATTATACCACTAAATTGGACATGGCTTTGTAATTGCGATATTTAGTGGTATAATAGATAAAACAGAGGTTGCTGAAAAGTGGGTAATAGACAGTTCTATGGAATAACTGTTTAGGCCAGTACAGCTTCGTGAAAGCAATCTAACGTGGAGGTATTTTAGCAACTCGAATTCCAAAGCGAGATATCTTTGTAACATTCAAAAAGCTTGAGAGCTGAACCGCAGACCACAGCCTGCATCAACAACTCAACACTTCGGTCCGCAGCAAATGGAAAATACCTTCGCACCCATCGAAACAATGCAAGCTCTACGTGCAAAATCGATTGCAAATGTGGCAGTTACCTGTCGGTGTGAACTACTGAGCTAGTTTAATAGAAAGCAGTGTCAAAGTCAGCTCATCCCGCCGGTCATCATCATAAACGTCATAGCGTCCGCTTCTCGATGCTAAGATCGATGAATTGATAGCTTGTCGTATCTCACAATTCAATAAAATGTATGATGCTTGATTGAGGCCTATTGACGTGAATGGATCTCTCACTGAAACAAGTTGAACAAGTGAAAGATCGTGCTATCTCGCACGTCAGAAGAAATTCTTCAGGAAATCTTTCTTTGTTGGATTTTCGTTTTTGATCATAACACTTTATGATCATTTAGGTATATCCTCTAAACGGCTCTAAATATGAAATATCTATTTGGTCGTGATTTAACACCTATGTATGCCGGGTCAAGTCGTTCAAGCCGGGTAAAATGTCGCTTTTAAATAATTAAGTAGAAAATACGCACGAAGGTAAGTAATAAATTACTTTTCTAAATAAGTATGCCAGTGCAAAATAGGTAAATACTTCCTCATCAACCACTGATAGTTAAGTTAAGTAAGCCATAAATATGTTAATCTTTCCTGTAGTTTGGCCTATCTGTATTTTCTAGGCATGTTAACTGTCTTACATACATACATACATATAATCACGCCTTTATCCCTAATGGGGTAGGCAGAGCAAAAACGACCTAAACATAGTTAGGTCGTTCCGCCACGTCTGACAAGTTTTGAGGGTTAATACAGATGATGATTATGTACCTACTACCTATATATTACCATAGTGACAGGTTGCCAGCCCATCGGCTAAATTGCAATTCACTGAAACCCTCGATTCCCTTAGCTGATTTTTACAGCATGCACGGGAGGAGATGCAGCTGGCACATTTTATGTTTTTCTATCACTCCCAAGACAGCATGGAAGTCCTTAGTTAAGTTAACTGTCTTCCTTTTGCAAATAAGTTCAACTAGCGAATACCTAAGTAATAAATTACCTAAAATTATTCAAAAGCCAAAGCGAAATACTTCAATCGCATAGGTAATTTAAAAGTACTTACTAATTAGTTTCGTAGAATTTGTTCTAGCATACCCACGCTTAGTCAGTTTTCAAAGGTGAGGTGCAGTCAGTACCTAGCTCTACCTACATTTTTTCGATGTGATTCGAAAATTTGGAAATGAATGAAACCCAAATAACTATACATACATACATAAAATCACGCCTTTATCCTTAATGGGGTAGCCGCCACGTCTGACAAGTTTTGAGGGTTGTTACAGATGATTACGTATATTGCTATGGTGACGGGTTGTCAGCCCATCGCCTAAATTGCAATACACTGAAACCCTTGAATCCCTTAGCTGGTTGTTACAGCATGCCCGAGAGAATATGCAGCTGGCACATTCTATGTTTTTCTATCACTTCCAGTACAGCATAACTATAAAATAACTATAGCGATATAAATACAGGCCGTATTAGTTCGTTTAATTAATTAATTAGTTTAATCGCTTCCAATTAGTCAGCAGCTCTACAACCAATAAATCTTGAACAACATGATCAATGTTACTGATAATGTGTGAGGAATCTCTAATTATGTTATGGCGTTTGATACTCAGTGGGATCTGATGAGATTATTTTTAACTAACTCTCCAGTGCGTAACTATCTATAGAACATCTACTGATCTAAGTACGATTTAACATACGTACTTATCTCAAAAACGGATATTATGTAGGTAATCAGTAAAAACAGATAGAGAACTTTTTGGTTCTAGAAGTGAGTTCCTAATTGTAGGTTAAATAAATGTAGAAATCCAGGATTTTATTTTATCAGGCCTTCAACACTATGTGTCTGTCTATTCTGTAAGGGAAAAAAAGGAAAAAAAATACTTCCATTAGAATAATTAATAGTGCCTAAACCATAAAGTCAGTAATGAAAATTAAAGCTTAAAAGCAGAGATACGCAATGCGGTACTTTGTCCATTACAAACGGAGTACCTACATATTATGTCATATCCTGTTAACCTGGGTAGGCACTTTTACGAGCAGACGATCTCTATGTGATGAGACTATTACCCGGCGGAGTAACGAGGCGGTATCGCGCTGTGCTGTGCATGCGCTTGCGCCGACGAGCCCGGTGTCATCGCGCCGGCGCGTGCTCGGCTAATGGCCGCCCTGTTATTACGCGGTAATGCACAATCTCACTAATTAGCCGACCAGCGACCAACCGGCCAGGATTCAGCACTAAACCAACTAGCGTACAGTAAAACGCAAAGCTAGGAAAACATCTAAGTACTTAGAAGGAGGCGAGGACAAAGAAGTGTAAAGAGATGCGACTTGCTGTACCTACTTACCAGATTACGCGTACGTTTACCCCTAGACTCGGTATTTGAAGCTTCGTCCATTCATCTAAAAGAAACTATGCTAAGCATTTAATTTATTTCTGTTTGATCAAAATAAATGCTTAATTTCCAAGAGAAACCAGAGAGAAATTCTATCCGGCGGCGCTGATGTCATAGCAACTATGAAAGGATCATGACATGAGAAATAAAATTATAATTTAGGCGCAGCCCACCCGCGCTCGCAGGAGCTAAATTGCTCCGGTCATTAGATTATTATCACTCACACCGACGTTTAAAAACAGAAATAGGTAATCTCGGGACTGTTTTAGTCTTCGTATACCTACAATTTCCTCATGGTGGGTGGCTTCTTTGTAAACGTTCATTACGCGTATAATTGCTTGGACGCAGAACCAACGCCAATAAAATGTTCAATTTGCCCACAGGTGTGTTTACTCGTTATTTTATTTCTGGTTGATAACATCTTGACGGATGTAAGTGCCGAACGGACATCATCACAATGGGCGGAATGTTTTCCGCTAATGGACAAACGCATATCAGATTTCTCGTAACAGATGTGGTACAAAGCCGACACCTATTGATCGCTAAAAGGAACCGAAACAAAAATAACAGTTTGTACTTATTAGTTTTGGGGATCACAAAAAATCTGCATAACGCAAACCTATTACAGCCAAATTAAAGCGACTAAATTGGACATGGCTTTGTAATTGCGATATTTAGTGGTATAATAGATAAAACAGAGGTTGCTGAAAAGTGGGTAATAGACAGTTCTATGGAATAACTGTTTAGGCCAGTACAGCTTCGTGAAAGCAATCTAACGTGGAGGTATTTTAGCAACTCGAATTCCAAAGCGAGATATCTTTGTAACATTCAAAAAGCTTGAGAGCTGAACCGCAGACCACAGCCTGCATCAACAACTCAACACTTCGGTCCGCAGCAAATGGAAAATACCTTCGCACCCATCGAAACAATGCAAGCTCTACGTGCAAAATCGATTGCAAATGTGGCAGTTACCTGTCGGTGTGAACTACTGAGCTAGTTTAATAGAAAGCAGTGTCAAAGTCAGCTCATCCCGCCGGTCATCATCATAAACGTCATAGCGTCCGCTTCTCGATGCTAAGATCGATGAATTGATAGCTTGTCGTATCTCACAATTCAATAAAATGTATGATGCTTGATTGAGGCCTATTGACGTGAATGGATCTCTCACTGAAACAAGTTGAACAAGTGAAAGATCGTGCTATCTCGCACGTCAGAAGAAATTCTTCAGGAAATCTTTCTTTGTTGGATTTTCGTTTTTGATCATAACACTTTATGATCATTTAGGTATATCCTCTAAACGGCTCTAAATATGAAATATCTATTTGGTCGTGATTTAACACCTATGTATGCCGGGTCAAGTCGTTCAAGCCGGGTAAAATGTCGCTTTTAAATAATTAAGTAGAAAATACGCACGAAGGTAAGTAATAAATTACTTTTCTAAATAAGTATGCCAGTGCAAAATAGGTAAATACTTCCTCATCAACCACTGATAGTTAAGTTAAGTAAGCCATAAATATGTTAATCTTTCCTGTAGTTTGGCCTATCTGTATTTTCTAGGCATGTTAACTGTCTTACATACATACATACATATAATCACGCCTTTATCCCTAATGGGGTAGGCAGAGCAAAAACGACCTAAACATAGTTAGGTCGTTCCGCCACGTCTGACAAGTTTTGAGGGTTAATACAGATGATGATTATGTACCTACTACCTATATATTACCATAGTGACAGGTTGCCAGCCCATCGGCTAAATTGCAATTCACTGAAACCCTCGATTCCCTTAGCTGATTTTTACAGCATGCACGGGAGGAGATGCAGCTGGCACATTTTATGTTTTTCTATCACTCCCAAGACAGCATGGAAGTCCTTAGTTAAGTTAACTGTCTTCCTTTTGCAAATAAGTTCAACTAGCGAATACCTAAGTAATAAATTACCTAAAATTATTCAAAAGCCAAAGCGAAATACTTCAATCGCATAGGTAATTTAAAAGTACTTACTAATTAGTTTCGTAGAATTTGTTCTAGCATACCCACGCTTCGCCAACCCGCTGGTCCTGTATTTGCCATACTCACAGTACCTAGGTAGGTACTTAAGAGTCCGGCCTTTCGTCACCCATCTTCTATAATCTAGACACGCGGTAGCGTGTACAGCCAAGTTCAAGCCAAACGAAAATCACACACCACACACCACCGTGTGTATTTTACAGGAACCATTTGGAGTCACTTTTGACCACTCCATAATAACTCAAAAACTATTCACATTCAATTTATTAACACACCAAATTTGGTTTACATATCAGCACCCCCTAGATAAACAAATACAAAATTTTATAGACATAGCTTTATCGGTTAAATAAATATTAACGTCTGAATATCGGCATTTTTTTTTTTATTGAAGAGCTTAGAATTACTTTGATAAACCCTTGACTTGGCCCGCTTTTTTGATACCACAACATTTTTGTGCAAACTACCATAAACTTGTAAGTAAGTAAGTAAGTAAGTAAGTTCTTTATTTGCCTAAAATGTGGTGTTACAATGGTCTTTAAACAAAAAATTTGATTCACACATTTTACCAGAAATTGACATGCAAAAATTTACATAATATTAGTTTCATATTTTATACAGTCAAGTCAAACTAAATAAAATTACTTACTAATTACTTGGCTTCTATTTTTACATTTATGTTTTTGGTGGGATTTACTTTACTTCTTTCAAATTAAAAAAGAGGTATACAAAGTAAAAAATAAATTTCACCAAAACATGCCTTGTGGGGTATCATTTGAAAGGGCATTGAGTAGATTACGAATATAGGTCTATAGCACACTATAACATTTCTAACACTTTTTCGAACCAGTTTGTAGGAAGTATACGAAAATTCTGCATTTCCGAGTAATTTTAAACCACTGAATGACGTCACACGCGGTTACGTGCTGCGTGGTGCTGCTAGCATGCCGCAGATATTTAGGCTATTTTCAAATGGCTGTAAAATAATGAATACCGGGTATTTTTTGATGAAACAAAAACTAGTGTATTTGTCCACCTACAGGCTCTACTGTGACACTGCTACATACTTTCAAGCTGATTTGCGTACCTTTTCACTATTCTCATTGTATCAAGAGAAAGACCAGAAGCACTCCCTGTGCCGGGCTACTGGCACTAGAGGAAAATAACATCCTAGACTGCAATCGCCAAATAACCTGCCTTCTTTAAAGAGTACCCTTAGAGTACTTTAAAGAACCCAGGATAGCCTGCCTATTCTGAAGAGTAGCCATAACCTGCCTAGTGACGTATGTAGGTCTATGTCTATCAGTACTTTTGCGGCTGCCCGGCTTATATAGTACCTAGTAGTAAAGGTAGAGACATCTGAGGTAGAGACTATAGTATAGGAACTCTTGAACATAAACAAACATGTAATGGAGAAATACGCAATGGTTAATTCCTACGGACCCCATTAACATCTTCCTTGCTTCTTATCTCTCTTGTCGTGTGGGTTTCGAGTCGATCGACCCAATGAATCCTGGTGTCAGAGTTTTGAAACCGCCTAATAGCGCAGCTAATAGGCCTCTGACATGGTTTGTTTAACGACCACCATCAAAGACCGATGGCTTAACGTCCTCTGAAGCACGGAATCCTTTTTCTTTTCGGACAATCAGGTGATTCAGCCTGCAATGTACCTAACCAAACTGAGAAAAATATCACGAAGTGATAAATTTACAAATATCAACTTTGTGTTCGCCCCTCGGAATCAAATCCAGGACCTCCATATCGAGAGCCCATGGCTCAGACCACTGGACCACGGAGGCAGTCACTTCTTATGACTCTACCTGTAGAGTCTACAGGAATCCCTGTTCAACCTTGTGCCATCCGGGTCAGTGTACTATTCGCATTGGAACCGGCATTGGGGACACGGACACCAAACAAGCTAAAAGGTCGTCTCAACTTACACAAGGCCACTTTGCGAATCGAGACCTTGTATAAAATAGAAACCTTTCCATTGAACCTAACGGTCGCCACTTTAGCGGAGAATCTATTTGCAATGAAATGTTATTATGATTACAAGTTATTAAATTATTCTTACATCTGTAGATAGGCGACTTTAGAATCTATGGTGCTCGTATCGATAATAATTGGGAGTTTTTTTTTTTTTCGAACAAAGTTATTAAGATTATTTTTCGGCTATATCTTGAGGCGGCTTGTCTAATTAGAATGTTTGCCTCGACGCGTGGGCCTGGATAACGGTCTATTTATTAGGTACACTTGGCTCCCAATCGAACGGCTGATTTATCTAACATCGGGTAAAAAACGTATGCGCCCGATCGCGCGCACCTGAGGCGACTTGTCAGTTTTTATTTACTCTGCCACAAAAACAACTTCTCTCCTCGCTATTTTCATCCGACGTCGACTGGTATACGATACGACCGAGGTGTCAAAATTCCAATGATAGATAACTACTAGCCGTTTAGCTAGCGGTTACGTAACAACAATCGTCATTCTTGTAAGCTATAAAAGCAATAGTCGTTCTTTAAAATCAAATCACATTCCACCTGCCTAGTTACCGGCTATTTACGCGGCAGTACCGTCGATATCAAAGCCGCAAACATCTAACTCCCTCATAAACGTAATATAATAATGATAGATTTGTGAAAATATGTCCCACCTATCTCGTGTTTCGAACGGTATAAATAATTTCGCACGGCGAACGCGTGTCCAGCGCCAACCGTTGCATCTAAGTACGACATGTTTATACCTTTTATCGGCACATTAGGGCCCGACGTGTCTCGAGACCCGAGGCCATTACGCCAACTAGACCGACAGAAATTGTGCTCAAGTACTCAAGCTCGAAATATCCTTCGACAACAAGCACGTTAACTTGAGTAAGTTAAATTATCCTTCTAAATTGGCGTTTTCGCTGCGCAAGAGCGATTTCCCTCGTCGGGGGATATATCTGTGCGCATAATGAAAACGGAATGTATTCCCGAGAGCACTGATCACTGAGGCACTGAGCATTCGGAGGCGAAGGCTCTTGACGGATGCTCGAGTGCACGAGACAAAAGCGCGACGGATTTGAGGTAAATCGACGAGTCGTGACCGAGTCATTTAATCATAAGCATCTAAGCTAATTAGAGTAGGTCGCGAACCCCTGGGACCCGTAATGAAAATCACAATTGAACCTAGTTGCTGGAAAATTGCACTTGGCATGGAATTCCTCGGCATTAACCGGCGGCTCTCGGCGAGCGGTTGTCAACCGCCACGAAACTGCAATTATGATCCACTTTACAGCGTATCTCTGCAAAAAAAGAACGAGCCGCTTTCACACTAAAAAAGGCTTCACTCTCTCATCATTACGCTCCTGATGACGCCCACTTATTATTCTAATATACATCTATTTAACACGCCACGTAACTGTTGTTTGAATTAAACATCTCAATCTCGGACAGGACATCGATCAAAGCCGGACAAGATAATAATTGTTAAGCTCCTAATAAGCTGATTCGCATTCAAATATACGAACCCATTATAGTAATTTTCTTCTAATCTCCTGAATAAGACATTCACCTCTTCATCACAATGCTAAGTACAGATTTGCAATAGAACGAGAAACCGTGTCAGGAATTTATCGCTTAGACTGTAATTACTTTCACATAGAGACAATATTGTTAAATCACAGAAGGTCAGAGAGATCGGTCGCTGTATTAACTCGCCCGAGGATCTGTTTATGATACTTATTATTTAATAAAACTGTCGACAATGGAGAATTATGTTGTAGCACTGCGCGGTGCGGTCACGCATTTAGAAAGATACGGTGTTCACCTGTGTACAGTAGGAACTGTACCTCGTACCTCCGATAATATTCAATAAGGAAATTATGTGCCAGCAGCAGCTACATTTAGATTTTAGTGTTTAAATAATATAATTAGAAATAAATCCACATTAAAAATGCCTTTATGCACACCTTCTATGTTTCCCTATATCAAATACAAAACTCTTCATTTACAAGCTTTTGAAAGGTGCTCGTAAAAACTACGAATTGCACCATGCACCTCGCAAAGTATAAAAGCTCACATAAAGCAAACACTGCAATACATTAACCATTACTTATTTTACAAATAAAAGCTGCAACGTATCATCAATCATCTGTGTGTACAAGCGTAAAAGAGCTGACTCTATTTTTCTTTATTACCCAATTTATTTTTGCACAAAACGTGTGATGCTTAACAGGGAGTGGTCTTTCAAGATTCCCGCGTCTTAGTCCGGCATTATTTTTAAATAATGAGCGGGGAGATTACTGCGATATATTAGATACGTCTAGAAGTGGCACTTATTATTTATAACACGCGTGCTGGTCGGTGAGCACTGTAATTGTCCAGGATGACCTTTAGATAAATTGCTCGAATCTAGCCTGTAAGAGCACAGCAATCTGTTCCTCTGATGGACCCTTTAACACGATATTAATCTCGTAAGTATCGAAATTACAGATAACAAGCGATTGCGCACGCGCATGTAGCCGATAGGGACACGAGCTTCCTCGGGACCCAGCGGGACCCGGCCGGACGGCCAGGCGCAGGAAGTAGAACCGGCTCGTTCAGTTATATCTCCCTATTCCTTGTTTACATAATGCCTAGGTGCACTGCTATGTACAAAACAAAGAGACCCTCGCATATTCAAATAACCACGCGCCGGTGTTCCTGGTGGTAATGGTATTGGCTATTATTGCCGGATAGGAATGTTACGAGCGACGCGCGGCGTAGCGGTCCGGCAATGGCGACTTGTCCCTTTGTCTCTATTACGGTCGGCCTCGACAATCGCCTTTATCTACACGTGTATCTCTTGTTGGTATCACTCTATATGGAGCCCGTTGGGTATTATCACATCAGCTTGTTCGCGACGCGGTCGCACGGTAAGAACCACATTAGCATACAAGCAAATATCGCGATCGGGGCGCGGCGGAGGCAGATTACCGTCTACTTCCGCGCTGTATTGAATTCGGTCCCAGTCCCAGCGAGGCAGCGACGGCCTCCCATTGCCAGCTCGCGTTTACTTGTTACTGTGATCCCCCGATGATAACAATCTCACCGCGTTCAGAATGCGAGTCTGGTGCCGGAACAGTCCCTGATACGCACCTACCCATTGTACGGTCACATAAAGTCATACCTTTGGACAGGTGGCACATAAATACTCGCGTGTGATTTAGAGCTTGATTGCCTACAATTCCATTTAATACTTTAGTTCTACCTGAACGGAGTAATTATATCTCCTGTTTCACCAGGGAAATACCGTTCAATTTTAGTTTCTCCATTTCACGGATAGCATCTTGCACGCATTAAAATGTTTGCTGTGTAATAGGCTATCTATCATTTCTTCTTAGAGGGCATTAAATATCTACTAACAGAATAATTGAATAGAAAAGTGCCCATATTTTCTATTCAAATTGCCTACATGAAATTCTTAATTCAATTTCGATTTAATTAGAAGGTTGTGGGAATAGCAATAGCATGTATGTATAAGCATTATAACAAAAGAACTATTTACACTGTAGGTACAGTATGAACTTTCTTCCTTTCTTTCGAATGAAGCAAGCTTAGAGCAACACGGCCTTCCGAAGCAAGTTTACTTTTTTGGGCTATGTAGCTTCAAGAGACTGCGTGCGAAAGGGTTCCGTTTCCGTCCGTTATACGTATAGTTGTATGTTACCAGGTTACCAGTCTCAAATTGATACCCCTATAAAAGCAAAACTAATTTCTAATTTAATTTTCATGGATAGCGGTTTACATTCAAAAATAAAGTCAGCAATTTTATTACACAATTGTATAAAGTGTCATATATAAAAGACATCAACGCAAGCTTCGCTTATGTAATACCATCGCTACCAAAAACGTAGCATTTTCGTAGCAATATGTTTTTTCTTTAAAAACTGATTGATTACAAGTAGTTTGGAAAATACCTAAGTATAACATAATAACATCAAAACTTAGAAATTATTTATGTTATGAGCGCATGGCTCCTACAGAAGTCCACTATGTCGCCATTATTTCTTAATATTATCGTAAACATGTCAGACTCTACGAAATAGGCACTCTATGCAATCTACGAAGGCAAGCAAAGACTGGTTCGGCAAGCCTGACAAAAATAATAAGCAATCACAAAAGTGAGGTTTTAAGGAAATGAATAAATATTATAAAGGAGGCGCTTTTATAACTCCAGATGAGACGCCGCCATTTAATTAGTTTTAAAGTGATTTACAGTATAGTCGTTATTAAGAAAGTTTGAAATTACTCAATTTATGCCTTCCATTTTATGTGTTGCTGGTTTTATAGATTAGCTCCCACACGGCGAGGCGGTGGTGGAGATAACGGCGACATTATAGCTCGCTTGTTCTGTTCACCCGGGAAACATCGGGTCCGGCGTGTACTGGCGTACCCGGGAAGAAGGGGTACGCAGGGTCAACCTCAACTGCCGCGTGGGAATGTACCAGGAATCGTTACGTATCTAATCCCAGTAACCAATCCGTGTCACGCGTGATGTGGGCCGCGTAATGGCTTTCAGAAACCAGGGATACAGCAAACTTCGCGGAACTTGTTGAACTGCCTACGCATTTTGCGTAAAATGTTGTAAATCCCTTTTACAAGAATTTTTGTATCTGGGTTAAGTGAGCATCAAATCGGTTAACATCATGGGAACCGAGTCTCAATCGTGGTCGTAACAAGATGACGTTAAAAGAGGCGCTTAAGTGAGAGTAAGATAAGTTTAAATAGACGAGCATTTACTTACTTATTATTCTACCGGATTAAGTTTAGGAGTTCACGTCATCTTCACACAATAATGTTAAGTACGTGATCAGTTGATAACATCGTGTTGGTATTTGCGAAAAGCGGTGTCGGAGGTCGGAGGGCAACGTTAGAGGCGTTGGGGAAAATTATAGAGGGTGGGTGCGGCGGTTGTGGGCAAACAAAGCGCAGGGAAGATAGGTAGGTAGTCGTTGACAGGGGTCACGAGCCAGCCGCGGGCTCAAACTGGTCCCGACGTCCCGACAAACCGACCCGCTGACCCAAAGCCAAGCTTCATAAATTTCTGAAGATGACAACCGCACGTGTATATTTCGTTAATAATCCCGTCCCACAAGGGCCGTCGAAGACCGCCTCGCAGACAATCGGTTTTCTATCGTAAGTAGTTTTTAATTAGGGTACCTACGCGCTTTCGTATGTTTGTGTGTGTTTGCAAAGGATGACTATATGTATTAGGTATAAATATGAAAGAAAGAAAATGGAGAAAAATCTAGATTCTTCTGATAAAGTTAGTTTTAATGTTTAGTTTACTGCTTTAAAATATGTATTGTAATAATAATACAACTAGAATAATAATACAACTAGAAGACATACATACCTACAACAGATTTTTAATAGTGATTGTATCTAACATTTATACATTTAATGAATGAATTGAAGTACTTATAACCAGGCTTAAATATGACTAGGTATAAGAAAAATTAAAAATGGAATACATCTCAAAGGAGAACAATAATTGAGCTGTGAACAATAAAAACTTAAGTATAAAAAAAAAGTTCTACTAACCTGGTGCAGCAATTCTTATTACAATAATCTTGTACTGCTTGCTTTATATCTCACACACATAAATACTTAGATATGCATTTTCTTTTATAATGCTTATGAAGACTCTTGTAACATACTTTTATACAGCTTTAGTACCGAGATATTCTTCATATTATCAATTATCTGTAACTGCACATTGACACATTCCACGACATGGTTTATAGCATTTTGGAATATTCCTTTCGCTAAGTGCATGTTTTGCGGAACCAAGACACCAAACCAATGCATCGGGTTGACTATGTTTTCGGATTCATTTTTTACTGCTCTCAATTGTGTAACACCATCCTCTTCAGTGCTCTCACACACGGTTGAAGCTGAGAATTCAGGGCTGCTTTCCGTGGGCAGCTTAGTAGCACTTATAGATGTATGACCCATGATATACCTTGATTTAGCCAGTTGGAAACTACCGTTCTTGATACTGCTCTCTATGTTCAATTCATACCTCATCTTGTCTTCCAACAGGTAGAGATTCTTGAGTGTCATTTTATCCAGTAGCTCACAGACTGTGTCCAGATCTGGAGATGGTTTCACTGAAAATGTGGAAATACAAATTAGTTTGTAGTTATTTTGTATAGTGTTGTACAAAGAGCTGTAAACTAAATATTGTTTGTTTCATTGTACTGTACCTATAAAAGCAGATTTATGAATAACAATCAAGTGAATCAGGAATTTAGCTAGAGTCCTGAAAAACACTAGGTACCTCACAATTTAATGTCGAACTTATTACTATTTATGATGAAAGTATTAAATACCTTCGTTTTCAGCGGTCATCCTTTATACAGTTATGTATTTGTTAACTAATTACATAAACAGTATATGCCTGCTTTTTATTTTCAAAAATTTAGTAACAATCAATTCATAAACAACTTCAACTTCAACTTTTTATTTAGGTATATGGCAATGGGCCGCCTCAATGCCTCAATAAACAAAATCACATGATTTCTTTCTTTCACTGTCATCAAATCAAAACGTAGTGTATTTATATTATCTTTGGTCATCATATTGCTTTGCTACGCGTTGCTACGTCATATTGTCCACAGACTTAGTAGAGAACCTAACGGATATTGTCATAGTAGAATCACGTCAGTCGTCATGTTTTTTTTTATGATTCTCCCTGAGATTCTCCCATTCCACACTATGGCCATTATCACACTGCACCGTGCACCGCGGCGTAGCTTGGAGCGACGGATCGGTTTGTATGAAAATCACGCGGAGTGAAAACAATGGAACCATAGACAATCACGCGCTACGCCGCGTAGTCCAATGTGAACACCGCCTAAGGTGCATGCACGTTCATTGCGTCCTAGGGCCCCGGACACGGTCAAACGGTTTGATTCAAACACAAATTTTGATTTGACTCAAACCGTTTTGATCGTTTACGAAGGTGTCAAAAATTTACGGGTTTGAACACGGTTTGAACCAGTTTGATGAAATTTCATATTTTTGTTGTGTTTGACGCGTCGTTTGATCGTGTTCCGACGTGTTTGATCAAACTCGGCTTAGTTTTGCGTTGGATTTTGTAGCGTGAGTGTAGATTTTGTGTGTGACGAGCAGTGAGCAGCAACATACCATTACATATCATTATTTGGACCAAATTAATTTTCTTTTCTTTTTTTTTCCTCTTTTTATGCAGGACATTAACGTCTTAGTACGACAGCGTACCGAACCAAACTGCGCAGTGCCGGTTTGACAAACCGTTCAAACTGCTCAAACGGTTTCATCAAACACGTAAGGTTTTAGTCAAACCGTTTGACCGTGTCCAGGCCCCTTTAGGGGAAGATGAGAGGAATTGTCTATGGTTACCGCGCCATTCTCGACCTTATTACCAAAAGAAAATTTCGCCAAATGTAATTTTGACATTATTTTGACGGTGATTTTCTCCTAAGGCCATTATCACACTATACGCGTAACGCGGCGTAGCGCGGAGCGGCGGAGCTGTATCGTTCTTTGTAAGTACATCGGTTTGTATGGAAAAAACGCGGGGTATGGCACACTAGCTCCGCGCCTACGCGCGGAGTGAAAACAATGGAACCATAGACATTACGCCGCGTTGCGCGTATAGTGTGATAATCGCCTAACGGTTTCCCCTAGGTGCAAGCGTGGCGTTAACGCACTCCAGCAGGCCTATGTCACTATGATGCGCACTGTAGACTTCGTTTCGTCTAAACATGTCTTTTGTTGCGCACTTCACAACGGAAAATGCCAGGCATTATTCATAGTGAAGTATGCAACACATGTAGACAAATCGAAGTCTACAGTGCGCATCATAATATCGTACAAGGATCTTTTGGCGCTTGGGTGACATTGACAGGAGCTTTTTTTGGGCTTCGTTTAGCTTTTTC